>VWPU01000342.1:0-91460 GCA_013398955.1 Callaeas wilsoni | reverse complement strand
GGGCGGGGCGGGAGCGGGCCCGGAGCCTCCTCAGCGCCGCGCCCACCGCTGCCCCGAGCCGGCGTTACGAAATTATGCAAAGATACACCTTTTTTTTTTTTTTTTTTTAAAGAAGTTGCATCACCGGGGAGGAAGTGGGGAGCTTTCACAACCCTCGTGACGCTTCCCCCGTGAAGTACAGAAATAAACAGTCTGGTTTCACATTGCTTCCTAGCGTTAAGTCAGAGGCAGAGGAAACAGGTTTTAAGAATTTCCTCTTTTTCACTTTTAATTTGTTGTTATCTGACAATCGAAGTGACCTGTAACACACACATTAAAAAAAAACCCAAACCAAAAAACCCTGCATCTACAGTGTAGGCTTGCTGCATATATATCTGGATGTTTTTACCAGAATCCCACATTGTCCAAATTGTAAGGCCCATGGCCATTTGCCAGTGTGCACACGGAACTCATCCAGTGTCATAAATTTAGAAACAGGACATATTTGAATGAAAAGTGCTAGTGTATGTGTGCAAATATTTGTGTCTAGGTCTGCAATGACTTCCCACGGGATTTGACATTGTCAACTTCAAACAACAACCTGATCAGTTTATGGATCAGAGCTGTAGATGTGACACGCTCGCTTTCTGTGGAGGACAATTTATGGCTCAGTGAGCTCCACCTAGCATCATTCAGGATCACAGAATCAGGACCATCAAGGCTGGAAGAGGCCTTGGGGATCATCCAGTCCTACCATCAACCTGACACTGCCAGTGTAACCCCTAAACCACTAAACTCTATCACCAGCTCCAGAAGCAAGATGCCTCTTAAATACCTCCAGGGATGCTGACTCCACAAATGGCCTCTTACCAAAGGCCAAGTATTATTTCAGGCTAATGTCCCCTTCACCCCTCACACCAACCTGCACCTCACCTTGCCAGTGTCGGACAGGGTAACCTTTAGGACTTTGTGGTAGAAAATCTCCAAAGGGTGTCATCAACCTGTGTCTCAGTCAGTGCAATTTCCTTCATTGCTGGAAAAATGAGAATTTCTGCTACAAGCTGAGAAATAATGAGTAGGAAACAGCAGATGAAATCAACTGCTGTGTTAGGTGGGCTTTTTAGGAGTGACCTCTGAGATGTGACTGTGTACAAAACCCAACACCAGAAAAGAAGGCATCAGCTAAAGTGTTTCCATTAGGGACAGAGTAAAGTTACGTATTGATGAGTCTGAATACATTCTTGGGTGACTGTTAGTGGAAAAAGTTGAGCCCACAGGACACTTTCAGGTGACACATCACATTATGAAGGTTTTTTGGGAGCCTGGCCTATACAATAAAGCAGCAGGAATGTGGCTTGCTTAGTTTCACAAAATAAAGGCTAGAATGGAATATGGTTACTCTTTGCCAGGGATTCAACTCTAAGGAGGCAAAAAAGCTGCATAAAATAAAGAATAATATAGTGACTAGTTAGAGATACACTGACCAAGAATATGGCTAAGCCAAAATTTGTGAAGGTTCTAATGATATTTCACAAAATTCTTGCAATTGAGGCAATTGGGAGAAAATTCTTCATAAAGGCAAAATAAGAAGAACATGTTAGGGGGCCTGTAACTGCTTGCAGTAGGGAAGGA
This sequence comes from Callaeas wilsoni, assembly GCA_013398955.1. Classification (NCBI taxonomy): domain Eukaryota; kingdom Metazoa; phylum Chordata; class Aves; order Passeriformes; family Callaeidae; genus Callaeas; species Callaeas wilsoni. The sequence continues at coordinate 89,849 of VWPU01000342.1, read as the reverse complement.
CTGGGTTTCATAAACCAGAACACTTCCTATAAGAAAGATCCCCTGCTATCTCAGCAGCCCCATGAAGTTCTGTTTTCCCATGCAGAAATTTGAAGTTACCATTGTTTATCCTGGATCTGAGGGAAGATGGGGTGCTGGCATCTTCTGGTATTTCTCATGGGTCAGAGGCAATGACATGTATGGGGAAACTCTAACACAGATAATGTAACATCTGCAGGCACAGACGAGTGTCTCCAGCCAGATGTGTGTCTGTCCTGCTCCGCTCTGTCAGTGCTGGAGCGAGGACACTGGTGCTGTGTCCTGCAGATGGATGCTGTAGCACGGGTTGGACAGATGCATTCATGTGGGTAGCACATTGCTTTACAGATACACCATGAGGCTTTGTCTTTACTGTGGAGCCTTCTCGATTGTCTGCTCTGAGGTTGTCCTTCTCAAAATAGCTCTCTTCAAATGCAGGCAGTGCTGCAGCTGCCTGCAGCAGTTAGATTTACGCGTTAGCCTGGACTGATGGTGTTAACAAGGATGCTACATTAGCTCAGTCTTTACCCTCTGCTCTCTGTCAGGCCAACCAATTTAAATAAAAAGCCTCTCCACAGCATTTTGTACATTCAAATGTTGATTTATGAGCCATGCGCAAGGCAGGATTCTAGCCAAATTCCTAATGAGACTCCAAATACCCGGGGTTATCGCTGCTCTCAGTGAGTTACAGTATCACTTTTCCTCATATTCCTATCCACAAGGGGACAGTCTTTCCATCTCTTACCACCGGCTAAAACCATTAAATACTTAGCTCCTTGAAAAACATGATATAAAACATTCAATGAATGAAATGTATTTTTTTTTAAATACATGTTTCATGCTTTAGAAAAAAGTTCCAGACCTTTGTAAACTATGTAGTATTACTGTACTTACAGAGCTAATCATAAGCGAAGTTAGTTTAATGAAGCAAATGACTTGACAATAATGACTGTGGCTACAAAATGATCGGTGCAAAGCACAAAATGAAGTTTCCATTATGTTTATTGAGATATCCTTGGAAAAGTATGTATTTTCTTCTCATTCAGCTTTTTTGATTGGTCGCTTCTATTTCTTGACCCTATCCAAAGACATTATGAATAGTACTAGTAATAAAGACACAATTTTTAAAGGCATTTTAGTGGGAGATCTTTGAATTTTCATATAGAAAAATGACTAGATTTATTATCATCTAATTTTATAAAATCTTAGCTTATGAAAAGATCACATTCATGTTTCTTCAATATTTGTAAATTATTGCAGTTGCTGTCATAGATATGATTTACATTTTTGCTTCTTACCTGAAACATTCAGTTTAGAAAGAACTGCTTAGTTTACTCTGAGTACTGAAGTACTTTGGACAAAGCAGATAATGCCATATTTTTGAATTCTCAAACTTCTCACACTTCCTAGTTTGCAGTGGTGTGGCATACGACCCCATCTCTCCTGATAAGTTGATACAGCAGCTGATTTTTCATAGAACCAAACCCCCAGAAAAGTGGGCAAACTCCTCACTGCAGGTACAGAAAATACTGTAGAGAGCTCTGAATGCAGGAAGGAACCAGAGAGATTCTTCAGCAAAATATTTCATGCAAACCATGCAGCATAACCTTGTCACTAAGCCTATTTTGTACATACTTACAAGCAACCATCATTTAAAAAAAAAAAAGTTAAGGAGAAGAACATAAATATGAACCAAGGATGAAAAGGATGAAGAAACATTCTTTTGAAACATAATGGTACCATTACAGATGCCACAGCCTCCTTAATAAATGAAGCTTCCTCCTAAATGAAATAAAGCTTACAAAATATTGCAAAAGGGTTCAATGTATTTCCATTTGAAATTATTTTGATGGAATATTAGAATACTAATGCAATCACAAATATTAGCAGCATACTCATGAAAGTTTTCCTGAGCTGGAGATACAAGATAAAAATGATAATGAGAAAAAAGAGCGAGGCTTAATTTGGATTTAAAATCCTCAGTACTAAGTCACTGCTCATGTCAAGATTACTCACTTAATAGATTCTCTTAAGTGACCAAAGTGGAACTTTTGCTTTCATTTCTGTTAAGACGAAACCACTTCTGAGAGGACAAAATTGAGGTAAATTACTCATGATAGGCAAAACAGGGTTCACTAATCCTTAAATGAAATTTCTGGGCCAACTGTAAAATATTTTAGTTATTTAAGAGACAGGATTCTCTGTCAAACCAGAATATAATTTTTAAGGTCTCATCAGAGAACAGGACATTGCTGTCAGTCAGAATGACTCAAATGTGTGGTTACTGATAAAAAGTGCTGAAAAGTGTTTGCGGTGAGGTACTCATTGTTTGTAGCTGCTTGTAATCCCCTTTGGATTTGTAATAGGTTTTAATTTTACTTTTTTCAATGGCAGAAGTCATCACTAAATTCTGCCTTGGCTTATTATCCTCAGTTCGTGTATGCCTTGATATCTCTGGATTCAAAGCCATGTTTCTCAATATATTTGAAAGAGGCAGTGTGGTGGTCACAGTAACAGGTAATTTCAGCTGATTGAAGAGCAGTAAGGAGAATAAATGAAAGATATGAGGATTTCTGTAATCAGAGGGAGAGGTGATTGAGGCTAAGAGAAATATTTTAGTTATGAAGACAAGTAAGAAGGATTCTGTTATGTTACAGACAAAGAAGTAGAGTCACGAGTCCTGCCAGAAGCCTACTCCGATGCAGGCTCCCCAGAGGGTCACAGCCTCCTTCAGGAATCCTGCTCCAGTGCGGGTTCCCCCACAGGCTGCAGATGGATTTCTGCTCCGCCATGGATCTCCATGGGCTGCAGGGACACAGCTGCCTCACCGTGGTCTGCACCACGGGCTGCAGGGGGATCTCTGCTCTGGTGCTTTGGAAGACCTCCTCCCCCTTCTTCTGCACTGACCTTACTGTCTGCAGAGTTGTTGTTCTCACATATTTTCACTCCTCTCTCTGGCTACACTTGCCCAGGGTTTCCCGACTTCCCCCCACCCTCCTTCTTCACCTGGTCAAACTTGAGAAGTGAGCCTATGAGAACCTCATGAAGTTCAACAAGATGCACCTGGGTGGAGGCAATCCCACATCTGAGTACAGACTGTGACAAGAAGTCGTTGAGACAGCCCTGTGGAGAAGGTCTTGGAGGTCCTCACAGACAAAAAGCTGGACTTGAGCCAGCACTCTGCGCTTGCAGCCACAAGGCCAGCCTGGGATGCATCAAAAGCAGTGTGGCCAGCAGGTTGAGGGAGATGGTTCTTCCCCTCTACTCCACTCTTATGAGACCCCACTTGCAGTACTGCATCCAGGTCTGGGGTCCTCAACACAAGAAAAACGTGGACCTGTTAAAACAGATCCAGAGAAGGGCCACAAAGATGATCAGAGCAATGGAGCACCTCTCCTATGAAGAAAGGCTAAGAGAGCTGCCATTGTTCGGCCTGGAAAAGAGATGGCTTCAGGGAGACCTTCCAGTATGTCAAGGTTCTTTATAAAAACGAGAGACAGGGACTTTTTATATGGGCAGGTAGTGACAGGACAAGGGGCAATGGTTTTAAAGAGAATAGTGAAGCATTGGAAGAGGTTGTCCAAGGAGTTGTGGATGGCCCGTGTCTGAAAGTGTCCAAGGCCAGATTGGATGGTTGCCAGGAACAACCTGATCTAATGAATGGCATCCTTGCCAGGACAGGGCTTGGAACAAGATGATCCTTAACGTCCCTTCCAGCCCAAACTATTCTGTGGTTCTATGATTAACTCTGTTGTCCCAGGTGCGCTACCACCTCAGCCTTTGCCAGCTGCAGGTCCATTTTGGAGCAAGCTGGCATTGACTCTGTTGGACATGAGGGAAGATTTTATCAACTTCTTACAGAAGCTACCCATGTGCCCCCTCCACCTACAAAAACCTGGCCATACAAAAACAATACAGAAAATATCTTGTTAAACAGCGTCCTCAGGAATTGCCACAGGAATCTCTATTATTTGAAAAAAAACTTGGAAAGCATCCTAACATCACAAGAAGAGACCTGTAAGAGGAAGAGGGGTGAAAAGATATGTTATCATGAAGATATTAGGACTAGAAGGAAGACACTAAGTACGCATGCTTATTCTGATTTTTCTTAGCACCTGTAATGTCAGGAGCAGTGTGGACTGAGGGAGATCATTGATCTCCAAATCAGGGGGATGGAGAGTAGAAAATTAGAGCAGATGTAGAGGTGAAGGACTGAATTCATCCTTGCAGGGGCCTTTGGGTACAATTTATGGGAATGATTTCCTACAGCAGTTTTAGAGGATCTAAATGGAGTATGTGGCTTAGAGAGGTCACAAACTAAAGGCCAAGCAGGCGTGACAGTCAGCTTTGAAGGTAAGCTTTGACATACTCTTCCGATTACTTTTTTACCCAGTAATGGAAACAAATAGGAAACCATGCAAGCAGACTGCTTATAGATGAGTCTGAGAATACACAGGCTACATCTGTATCACCTTCAGTAGAAATATCCATATTTCAGTTCAAGTTCACCAAGAGAAGTTGCTGGAGGAGTAAACCAGTGAAAATGCTCCATCTATCCTGTAGGCATTAGCTCATTTCCCCTGGCTGTCACTCACTGGCTTGCTCTTGTCTCCATGTGTTGTGCCACTGCTGGTCCTGCTAATTTCCATGCTACATGCTCCTCTTCTATGTCCAGACTTGCTATTCCAGCTACGAGGTGGCTGTCAGCCTGTCATAGACAGTTGAGGCCACAGCCCTGCTGCCTTTGGTGGAGCAGTGTTTTTGGAGAAGAGGTGCTGGTAGTTGCTCATGGTGATGTTTAATCCTCTGAACCTTGATGAGCAAACTGTAAGGCAGCTGGCAGCTCTGCAGACAATTCATCTTTCTGTGGCAGGAGTCTCCATCCATGTCCAAAAGCACCCAGCTACTCCCAAACTATACACAAAGGGCAACATGAACTTGTATCCTCTCCTTTTCATTCTGGTGAGGAGCTCTTTCATCTGAACGGTACCATTCCCCTGTGAAATTGCATCATTCCTTTGACCTTCAGATCTGATGGCCCCATCTCCAGTCCCCACTAGTTTTGGAGCACAAAGCTGGGACTGGGTTGGGCACAATCAGAACTGGAGGCTTGATGAGCCCCTTTTTAAAATGCTCTTAAGATTTGAAGTCACCTTCTCCAATTTGCCTCATAGTTTTGGTTAGTGCAGGTTATCTGAATGACTGTCTGGAGCAGGCAATGGTTTTTAATTTATTTTTCAGTGACTGTTTTCTAATTTAATGGACATTGCTGGGTTTATACTTGTTTTCACCAGTCTGACTATATCTTACTATATATCAAAAGCATGCAGAGTTACAGATAGACCTTTTTATGTATCAAATAAATCTATTTAAGTCAATAAATAAATAAATAAATAAACAAACACTTCCATGATGGAGTAAGAGTGAAAGATTGCATTGATGTTATTAGGAGTAGAAATATTTTGGAAGTACCACTATCAAATCATCTGTGAAAATGCCACATAGGCACGTGCACATATGTAACCCCCAGAGAGTATGTTTTCCTTGGGATAAATGTCAAAAATTCAGGTGTCCTTTTTCATTTAAGTATCTGACATATTTTTCAAATCCACAGTGCTTGGCAGATACCAGAGCATCTTCCACTAATTGTAAAAAAATTTAAGGTGCATGTTTATATTTAGCCTTCTGAAAGCAAAGTAGAGAATAATAAGGTTATTTGATGCCTAGATCCTATAGGCTTTTTTTCCTAGAAAAGACTGCTAGAAGAATAAGGCTGAATCAGTAGTACCCTGATCTGTTGTAGATAATCTAATTTATGTTGCTATGTATCGTGTTAACTACTCTAAACCAGTGTGCACATTTTATTTTTTTTTCATTTGCCGTTTGGGATTTTCAGAATAGGAGATGCAGAGACAAGGATAACCCATGTTTTCTACGAGAGATTCATGGACACTGAAAAATAAGGTCTTTTAATATGTTTCATGATAACTGTTTTTCTTGGCTTAAGTGTAGTTTTTAAAAAATGACGCTCATTGTTTTGCTTGTAGTTCTTTCATGCATGAACAATCATGCTGATGATGCGTTTACTTCAAGTGAATTTTCCAACTGAAAAAGTGCTCTTGAGTAGTTTAAGTACTATGAATTACCAAAACCTCATCTAAGTCCCATAAAAGCACTGGCTGCAGAAAGCAGCCTTGGCAAGAAGACATACTGGGATTGTACTGCATGATTCATCTGAAGGGAAGTATATTTGGTCAGCACAGAAGTTGAGGAACCTGACAGTTCTGTAAAAATGAAATTATAAACTGCTAGACAGACAGAAACTAAACTGCCGCAGCCCCCTCTTATATGCCTCACTTGTTCCTCACAGGTTTGAAGCAGTGATTCTAAATGTGAGAACCTCAGCCCTTGAAACACAGGATGTTAGTGGGGCATATTTCATTCCTTATCTCTTTCTTAACTTCTGATTTCTCTATTGTCTTCCTTTCTCCCTAGTTTCCCTTGTAGTCTGACTGTTAGAAGTTCTCTTTTTCCTGGTATCACTGCCTGCACCATTTGGACAACTAGTGTTTCTGATACAATGTTTTCTTAGTATTAACAAATGCAATCTATTTATTTCTTATATAATAACATTTTGACGGAAACAACTTTGAGTCATAAGTGTTTGTCAGGGAAACATTTGTGATTTTTCAGTTCTTATGCAGCTGTTCTTGAAGGCTACTTTTGAAAGCAGATAAAACTATTCAGTAAATCACAGTGTTTAAAAATTGTAAACTGTTTAATAATAACTTCAAAATATTCAGCTATTGCTTTAGAATATTTTTTTTAAATTCATGATGTAACTTAAGGTTACAAATTCTTAACAGTATCTTAAATATGTTGAGGGTTTAAAAAATTTAATATAGCTTTCTGTATCTTGCATAGTGACGTATTGTCTCAAGTGAGCAACACAAGTGTAGTGGGTTTCCTTATGCTTGGAATTTCTGTCAGGATCCAAGGCTTTGGGGCCCAGATCTGGTCACAGGCTGAGGAGCCCTATGGTACTCCTATAAAGGCTGAGAGAGTTGCTGTGGTCACAGCATCTTTTCTGCTTGCTGCCACTTACGCAGGTGCAGATGCAGTTGCTTGTTGCTGGAATAGATGGCTTCCATTTTGCCCCAGTGAAAGAAAATACTTTTGCCCACATGAAGCCATGTAAAATATTTACACTGTTTTTCTGAGAAAGTTTGGATACAGGTTAAAATGTTTAGTATGAGCTAGGGGAGTTTGCTCAAAAAGTCTGGCCAGCAGTGCTGACAGGCTGATCACTGATACCCAATATCAGTTTGTGATTGCTCCTTGGGAATCTGGAGCGAGAGTGCCTGAAATATACCTTTAGGGTAGAAGATACCTAAGAAAATTTGATGGTTTATCTCATGTTTTAATTCTTGGTGACATCATTGGTACACAAGCCTTAGTTTGGGGATTAGCATTCTTGTGCTGTTCTTGGAGATAAAACACTTCGTGAAAGTGAAATGTAATTAATGTAATCACACCCTCTGATGAATTATTAGAACAATAACTGTAAAACAAGAAAGAATAAATAAATTGCCTTTTGGTCTCTACAGCTTCCTAAGCAACAAGGATGGTATCTTCCCATTCCTGTCTAAAAAAAATTAAAAATGCCTTGAGGGAGGTATGCAACGAGGGAAGCTATATGAAATATGAATGCTTAATAGCCATTGAAAAGAAAAAAACCAGAAGGTGCCATTTTTCCATAAAGATATGAAATAATCAATGCTCACTTCTAACACAGTCTCACCTTCTTAAAGACATGTCTCCCTTAAGTAAAACCTTAAGGTTTAAATCAAGAACATTTTCTTTGATTTACAGTTAAAAAATCTGAAACTTTCATCCCGGTCCCCACGCATACACAAAGGTGAAGGAGTGATTGTGCACATCATTTGAAATATTGATCAAGCAGTTGAAAGTTACTTGGAGAGAAAGTAAAAAAATGTTGAGAAAGGCTACATGTGCCTTGTTTAGCAAAACAGGCTCTTGCAGTGGGACACACATGTTGTACACATGCATGAAATGCTCTTTTCCCCTTCCAACAGAAAGCAAATTATGAATTTTGCATTTCTGTAATATTTCGTGTTCACAGTTTGCCTGGAAACCTTTAATATTGCTGCAGAACAACCATATTAAATTGGTGCTTTCTTGGGAAACACCATTCTGCTCAATACTATTATTGCTAACCTTCTCTGGTTATCTGTACACCAGAAATTTTGAAGTCACTGCTAGGGCTTTTTAAAGGAGCATGGCTGAGGAAGCTGCTGTACTGCCCAGTGTGCCACACACACAGCATTTTCCCCATATGCTACTCTTGCAAATGAGTAATTTAGGCCACTAAAAAAAAAATCATCCCCAAAGGTATTAGCAAAAGCAGATTTTAATATAAGTTTGCAAAGTGTGGCTTGAGAGAGTTCAATGGCAAGGTTCACTCTATTACTATATAAAAGAAGAATACAAAGGAAAGTCAGTTTAGAATCAGTCTAGAATGATTTACACTGAGACTGAGGATGCAAAAGGGTAAGGCTGCAAAAGGATAAGCGAGACCCTCCTGTTTAGCCACAAAGTTCACAGAGGACCCCTTTGCTTTCTAAACTCCTGAGAGATCCTAGATGTAGTCAAGTCCAATCTAAGTCCCGTATTTGATCAATGATTTATGTCTGAAGGGTTTAGCAGCACTTAATTATTGACTACTATTTATAAAGTGATCCAATAGGATTTACTACACTCACAACAGCTACTTAATTATACATCGAGGATGGCAACCTTCATACTATGCATGTTAGAGAGCATTTGGATCAATTCACGAATGCATACACAGAGATGCAGAGGTGTATATATATGTATATGTATATAAAAAGGTACCTGTTAAAAATTCCCCTTGAAATACTCCTGTTGAATGTCTATGCATTTCTCAAAGGGTGAGGGCTGAGCATCAGAAGAGTGGAGGGTATCAGCCCATGCTGCATCAGCTTTTGGTAATGGTCCTTCAAGTATCACAAACTTGAGAGTTTATGGGCTCTGAGAGGCACCCCCCTCAGACTGAGGTACTGTCACAGTCCACTACAGTCCATCAGAGTTCAAAGGGCCTCACTTAGGTCCCCTGTTTATAGGGTCACAACATGACTGACTTTAATCATTATGGCCATAATCGTGGCCATAACCCAAGACGGTAATTACTGAGGTTTTTCAAAAGTCTGATGACAATGGTACCATTCCATTTGGGCTACAATTCAGCTAAGTAATGTTCCAAGGCTGTCAGGGAATAATTGATTATTGCTTGTTCTCCACCTTGGTCAGGAGATGGATGTGCTGGGTATGAACAGTGCTGCTCCCAGCTTTGCAATTCAAGAGTTCCTGGTATGGTCAAGGAATGCTTCACTGCTCAACTTGTACAGTCAAGGGATGCTTCACTGCCCAGCTGGTATGGTCAAGGCTTAGTGGAAATTCTGAAGTCACAGAGCAGGTCCAAGGGGGCCATGAGGGTGTGGGAAGTGCACCACCACAACCCACCCATGCACCACACACAACCCATGACTTAAAGTCAATTAATCTTGCTCCACAGAGTGCTGTTGGGGTCACCTCTTGCCTCTGGGCCTATAAACAGATTAATGCCATATTCCAGTTGTAATTTGAGGGGAACTTTTGGTTGTTACATAATTATTTAGGTTTTATTAAGCATGATTGAGTAGTATTACATATGTAAGGAGGACTTTGCAACTGTGCCACCCATCTAGCTATTTTCCACAGTCTGTTAAATAAAAAGCATAATATGACAAAAATAAATAAAATTACAATGGGATTCAATTTAGAGCTCCTGTTGGTGGTAAGAACCACTCAAATAAAGTATCCCACTACTGATGTTCTCCACCCTTCTTCACTTTTTCTAGGACAGGGTGTATATTTTCTGTGTCATAATGAACAGTGTTTAGAGTTCTATGACTATGGTTTTAGATATGTATGTTGTGGTTTTTGACTCAGGTCATCATTTTGTACTAGTTTCTTTACCAAGGTAAAATTCATGCATTCAAGGTAAAATTTATTCATTCAGGTGGAGGTAGGTGGTAAATCTTGATATGAGATGCAGTTAGTTTGCAACAATTGGGTTGTGACAGGAGCTGAATGGTAAAAATTGCATCCCAGTTTGGTAAAATTACAGATACAGATATTTGACTGATTGCTTGTCTCTACAGTGGTGCTATCTTTAAGTATGGAATCACAAAGAGTTCTCAAAATACCCTAAATCCATTTCCAACATACCTGAGTACAATTTCAGTGTTTTGTCAGGATGTATTTCAAAATGACGAACATTTTGTTCAGTGTCAAACAAATATCTTGGGCTGTAAGGGTATTACTTTCACAAATAAATCCCTGTTGTTTCTGAACAACACATGCAGCAACATCAACAGTTTTGTGTCCATTTTGTTGGCCCCATAGTCTATGTTCTATCAGACGGACTATAGTTTCCTGCTGATTTAATCCCATCACAGTGATCGGCTTTATGGTGTATTCCAAAGTATTGTATTCCACATCATATCAAAATGATGTCTCCTTTAGGTCCATTTAAAGATGGAATTTGTTGGTTATCCTTTTCGTCTGTACTAATCCTTTCCTGCCTACAAAAGGGCTGATATATTTAGATCGGGCATAGCTACCTTTAGTTATGTGTCCATCAACCCATAGGCACCCCAGTGTACACAAATTCCACATTTTGGGCTTAACAATAATGAAATCAAATAATAGTTTTACATCATGTTTAACCGGAGGCAAAATGTGTGTAAATCTTAAATTGAACCAACAATCTGGTTCTGAGAATTTATAGCAAGATTTCTCATTTTTTCTTGGTTTGAAAAAATCAGTATAGTATTTATTAATCTTGATGGGACTTCCTGGGGTAGATCCGTTGATTGCCCTGTGCCCTATTTTTTTTTTTTTTTTGTCTCCTCTCCTAGTATTACAATTATTACTATTCTAATTCTTTTTTCATATAGTGTCTCCCATCTTCACTTATCTTCTAGACAGACTTCATTTCAATGTATAAGCAAAGTAGCAAGGTTTAAGCTTGCCTTATCTTTTGGCAGGATCCCTCAATGTTCCAGTGCATGATCCCAAGGCTTTTGTGTTTGATCTGGAAGGATTATATTTTCTCAATCAAGAGGAAAAACAAGAATGGGTTGGGGCTATACAGCTGTTTTCGTTGCTATCAATATAGATTCTTTTTCTGCTGTAAAAGAAAAGAAATAAAGGTTTTGATAGGGAAAGTGGAATGGGTTATCCCTTTTGTCATGCAGGATAAATCCACTGCGCATTGATTCTGTATTTATCAAAACTCCTATCAGTAGCTTTCCAAGGAAGTAAGCTATAGGGTTTAGTCAGACTCAAAGGCAGAGTTCCCATTTGTGGTAAATTTGCCATAACGGATTGTCCTGGCTGTAGTGTTATCCACTATTTTCTTTCATTGGAAGGTAAAGCATAGAGTTCAGCTTTGGAAAGAATGCTTGACTCACAGATTGCTGGTTATTTAATTGGTGAAGCACTTTGGAAAGTCAAGTATCCCACTGAACATTATGTGTCTTAAGGCTCCTTTTCAATAATCCCTTAGGTCTTTCTACCATCTCATTTGATTTGGGGTAATTTGGAGTGTGTAATACCCATTGAATTTCTTCTTGCTTGCCCCATCCTTCCACCTCTTTACATGAGAAGTGTGAGCCAGTACCACTTTGAATGTTATGGGGAGTAAGTAGACTCAAGAACCAAGATCATAATCCCTGTACTTTCATCCATCAGCCTTTCAGCAGTCACCATAGTTAAGCTAGAAGGCTACTGCTACACTCTGTAAGGATAGGTTTGTATCCTATAGAGGGTTTGAATGGCCCGATACAATCAATTTGCCATGTAGATCGTTAAGTTTTCCTTTGATTCATGTGTAGGGTGATGCCTTAGCAGGGTCATCTGATTGTAATTTTAAGCTGCATACTCTTACATTCTGTAAGAGTAGCTCCACAAGTTTTCCAGCCTTTGCTCTGTGCAGCAAAATAACTGCTGATTTGCCAGTGTGACCTAATTTCTGATGTGGCTATTCTCCCAGTTGATACCACTCAGGATTTAAAGAGTTCCCTATTTTTATCTCCCTAATTTTCATAAATTCATCTACCTTTCGATTCCAGTTTGTGGCTGGTTTATTACCCTTGGCATGAGCTTTCACCCATCCCATTTTGAATGATGTTTTCCTGTGTATATTGGGAGGTAATTGCCAGTCTTGAGTTCTCCAAACTGAAGATCTGCCTACTTCCCAGTTCAGATACTTCCATTGACGGAACCATTGTGTGATGCCTGTCTGCACAGCACAGGACTCCACATAGATCCTTTTTCCTCCATTTTGTGCTGCCAAAATAACTGTCCTTTATTTTCCTACTTGTGTACTACCTTCACCTTCTTCTATTATTTGTTTGCCAGTGTTAATGTTTAGTGCAGCAGCCTTACATTGCCATCTACCATTTATCCTTTTTGCTGAAGCATCAGTGAAACAATTTGAAATCGGTTACTGGAAGTACCCTGTTCAGCAAATCCCCATTCTGTTCTGATGGGGTCATGGGGGTGTACTGGTCCCAGTGATTGATGGTTTTAATTCCTATATTAAGGTTTTGACTGCCTCTTCATGTTCCAAATTCTACCTCCACAGTTTTCGCATCCATAAAAGAGAATATAAGGTTCATGCAGTGGTAGAAAACCCAGATACTTGTTTTCTCCAATATCCTAGAGTTCTCATTAGCTTTTGTAATTCTTTCCTAGATTGGGATGACTGCAGCTGTTCTGTTTTTCCTAAGATGTCTGGAAACATTACCACACTGCCTGCTATCCACCAAGTACCCAGAATCGTTGCTTCTTCACTTGGGCCTTGACATATTTTTTAGGTGGGATCTCAACTTCTTTATACAGTGCTTGCACTGTTACTGCTGCTTTCCCATCTTTTCAGGTGAATCTCCTGCAATTAGAATATCACCTACATTAACAGAGTTTCACATCTTGAGGAAGTGAGACTGTCTGTAAAAGTTCAGCAAGTTCAGCAAGCACAGCATGATCAATCATGGGTGAATGTTTATACCCCCATGGGAGTCTGCTAAAGGTCCATGCACACCTTCCCAAGTAAAAGCAAATTTCTCTTTATTGTCTTCCTGTAAGGAGACCATAAAGATCATATCTTTTCTATCTAGTGCTGCCATCCATGGATGTGTGGCTACTTGTAGTGTGGCTGCTGGGTTTGCAGCACTGGGTATTGCAGCTGTTAACGGGGCTGTGTTGGCATTTAAGCACCAATAATCCACAGTAAGTCACCATCTCCTGAATTGTTTTCAAACTGGCCAAAGCAATGAATTACATGAGGAGTGGGTTCTGGAGCCAGTCTGTCATTTTTTCAAATCAACTATAACTTCATAAATTCTATTTCAGGCTGCAACAGAAATTGAGCAGAGAGGACAGGGGGCAGGTGGAGGTGAGCTGTGGTGGAATGCACCACCACAGATGTTTCATACAACTCTTCTGTTTTCACAGCTGCCTCATCCATCATCTTCCACACCCTCCTGGGTTTTCCACCTTACATATCTCTCCAGCACTGTGCTTCACAAGGCATAGGTAGGACCTGGTGAAATGGAAGGACCAAAAGAGTGAGAGGAGCCAGGATAGGAGACACAGAGTCTGGTGAGTTGTTAGAAGACTGAAGCAGAGTGTGAAACTTGACTCTTCTGTCCTTTACAAACTGCAGTTGTTTGTGCTATACTGGTGGCATGACTTAAATCAGAATCCAAGAAGTGACCTGCTTCAAGGATCACTTTGTGAAATTTGGAGCTTGTCATTGTTTAGGCAGAGGAATAAAATTACCTTGGGCTACTGCAGGCTGTGGCTAAGCAAAGCAGAGCGGACAAGTGGTGCTGTGGTTGTGAACACTAAGGCAACTGTGGCTGTAGTTTATCCACAAGCGTGAGCACTGATATCTTCTGTGAAATAAGAATAGTTAGCACTGAGGGAGTGCTCCAAAGCTCTTCTGGAGCCATTGATCATGCACATTACAAAGTGCACAGGAGTGTGTCAGCTTAAAAGAATGCTGCTTGATGACCGGTGAAGTTGACCAAATCTCACCTTCAGAGGAGGCTGGAGATGAAAACAAGTAATGAAATGTGTGCCAGATAAGTTACACAGGATAAGCCTGGAAAATGAGAAACGTAAAGCTTATCTTTAGAAAGCAGGGAAAGGAAGAGCCGGAGACTAAGGGAACAAATAGTCAAACTGCAAGGACAAATGGCATTTGTCAAGTACAAATTGTATTAAACCAGCCTAATTTCTTTCTGTGACAGGATAACAGGCCTTGTGGATTAGGGAAGAAGGAATAAGAGTCTGTAAATCACAACTTCGGGGAGATTTTTGTCACGGTTACACATGGAATTCCCATAAGCAAGCAAGGAACATACACTCTGGGTACATCAGTCCTAAACCACTTCAAAAACTAAAGGGAATAATTAGTAGATCACTGTCACACTGAAGCATGTTTCAAGAGAGAATGTCCCAGAGATCTGTCATGGACCTGGTATTACTGAATGTTGAATATTCATTCAGAGTAAATTTCAGTGAAACACAGCTGATGAAGTAAGTAGCATATTTATTAAGTTTGCAGAAAAAACCAAGCTAAGAAAGCTGCACGCAATGTTCAGGACAGAGTTAGGATCTAGACTATTCTTGGTGTCTTGAAGAAGGTGATAAGAAAAACACACTAGGTGAGTTCATAAGAATAACCTTACACTCAGAAAGGAGAACCTGCACTCCAAACCCCACAAACCTGGGAAAAGCTGCAACAGCATAAAATTCATGGAGAAGATCTGGAAGTTACAGGTAATATGAGTTAATGATATGGCAAAAGGTAAACATTGTACTGGGATGTATAAAAAAATGCCCTTTGTCTGCAACGTAGATGAAGTTTTCTTCCTCTGTCCAGTGTAAGGGTGGTGTTCAGCTGGAGAATGGTGTCCAGTTTTTAACACTGCTAGCACTTAAAGAAAGATGAAGGTGAAGGAAATAAAGTGGATCTGGAAATTTTCTTTATTCTCCTCTAAACAAGATTAAAGGAACAAGGTTTTTTGATCTAAAGCTCACCCCTTTGAGAAGCTTGTGCTATCTTTGCAGAAGAGTGAGAAGCCATTCCTGATAAACTTCCTCTCTATGACATTGTCAACAGCCAAAAGTTTAGCGATTCTTTCATTAGAGTCACCTTTGTCTGAGGAATACAGACATGTCAGAAGACAACCTGAGGATGTATGGAGTCCTTCCCTGTGATCGTATGTTAAAAGCCAACAGGATTGTGAATTGAAAATAATTGTATGCGCAAATGAGCTAAAGACCCATGTGATAATTACAAATTCTAAATAAATAAAGGTCTAATTCAGTATTTTTGGTAGTGTAACACTAAATGCAATAGAAGAAAACAATATTTTCTTTCTCAGCTTTGCATGGGTGAGTTAGACTAACCCTGCCTGTGTGCTTAGCTTGACTTCAGCAAGGCTGTTGGCAAGTATGTAAATTAAATGGGATGGACAAGCATGGATTTAAAAGAGGCACTAAATGGTATCAGAAGAGTAGAACCAATACATTCTTGTGCCATGTGATGTGCCAGCACTCATTTAACTGCACAGTCTCTTTGGATCCCCCCATTTTGATCAGAGTTGCAGATAGGCAGAGGTGCAAGTTTTCATAAGTACAGTTTATTTCTTTCTTGAAGTCTAAGATCACTGAACATTGAGTATCTCTTGTCATTAAAAGTAGAGGCTTTTCAGCTGGGTTCCTTCCTGTCTTCTGGAGCCAGAAACATTGTGTATATAATGCAATAATGTGGACCAGCTGGGGCAGAAGTACCACAACAAGGAAGAAAAAAGCAGCTGAACCTTCGCGGTTCCACTGCGTCCCTAGTGGAATCACAAGACAAAAAGTTCAAACCCCAAATTGATTTCAGGCTTTTGAAGGACCTATTTGGTGATTAAAGGTTTCAGGCCTTCACTTTTGACAATATTTTAACATCAAAACTTTCTCAGAAAGATGGAGATATAACATGAATAAGAGAATAGATTTTTGCGTTGGCAAACTGTTCTTTGCAGTCACATGTTAAAGGTGACACGCAGATATTTTCTGCCAATACATGGCTTTTGAGAAAGTACCTAGCCTCCAGAGAGTCACTTATCTTTGCTGCTATCTTATCATTAGTTATATGTTGTATGTAATAGTTATATGTAAAAAATATAGGTGCTCCTCTCATGCAGAAAGGAATCCCAATAGCACGTTAAGGCTCTCCAGGCTTCAGTTCCAATCTTCTACCGCTTTCTATGGTATGTAAATAAGTTCTGGTGTCTGTAAAGGTCAGATTAAAATTAAACAGGTTGCAATTAAAAAATGGTTTGAGGTGCACTTGTGGCTCTTGGACAACATTTCAGCAGGCACGCATCTGCAGCTTACACTGAATAGCACATGCTAAATTCCCAATCATGGTGTAGCTGAGATACATATCTGCGGATATGACAGACACAGACTGCACTAAGAAATTACACCTTTTTTTTCTTGGAGCCACTGATATAGCTGGGAAAAAATACTCACTTTTCAGGCACAAATTTCTCTGCAGATAAAACAAGGTAGGAAGCTTTTCTGTGTTTTTGCAACCAAGTAACAGGTCTAACCAAAGATGTCGTCTCTCCTGACAGATTTGCCCCAGTCAGCCTGGGCAGCAGGACTCGTCAGTGCTTGCTGGTGGTCTGTGCTGGGACTGTGCTGGCAACTGCTGTGGGACCCTCCATGGGGACCGTGGTCCTTCCAGACACAGCAGAAGCAGGACAAGGCAGGGATGTGGCAGCAGCCAGTGAGTGAGGTGATAGAAGGATGAACCTCACATTTGCCCCCACAAACCCCATATCTACCCTGCAAACCCCATCAGGCCTTAGTTTTGCCTCAGGTGCCCCAGCTTTGTCCCTCGTTTGGAAAATGTCCTGCCATCTCTATCCAGCCAGTCTTCAGCCCTGTTGCTCTTGTCCCATCTTTCCAGAAAGCCCACTCACCACCCCAGCAGCAGCGGTCACCCAGCAGCCACCTGCTCCATCATTGCCAACAAGCAGCCATCACTTGCCACAGACACCAAAGATGAAAAAGGAGGAATGCCACAGCTCTTCACTGAGCACAAGTGCAAAGCATTGCTTTCCAGGGAGAGAAATTATAGCAGGATAAGCCATACAACTGCAAGATTGATTCAAAAGTGCTAAGAGAGGCAACACAAAATATGAATGTTCCCTCTTAAAATAAGGGTTCTGAAATTATGAAAGGGGTCTAAGGAACTACTTTTAAAAAGGGCAAATATTTTCAGTCACATGCTACTTTTGCAGGCTTGCTGACTTCACCTTCTGAATGCTTTGCTCAAATCCAGAAGTACTTAATGTCCTGCATTAACTAGACTGTATTTCCACAAAATACAGCCTAAGTACTGTTTTTTGACCTCCTCCATATATTTACTTAGACGTGAACTTGTGGTCGATTTTTGAATGCTGAGTCAAGTACATAATGAGGAAAACAGCAGAAGTAATGAGAGGACTGGTATGTACAGAGAATCTGTTTCACCCTGGAGCTGCTTCCACCTCTGTCTTTCCCTGTGTACGAGTCTGGGGAAATGGTGTCTGTACAAAAGCACCAATTTCTACAGCAAGCTGGTGTTCAGCGAGTGAGGCGTTCCACAAGGCGGTGCTGGTACTCCAGAGGCTGTACACACTGGGGGCTTATTCTTGTGGAGCAAAAAGTGTCATCCTGTGCCCAGAGTAAGGGCTTTGCCTTGCAAACAGCAGCTCTGTGCCCTAGCTGGTGCCTCAATCCCTTTATTCAAGGAAGCCAAAGCAATATTGCCCTCCACTGGTCCTGAAACTAGTTTAACTGTTAGTGTGAGTTGGACAAAATCTCTGTTGGTACCATCAGAGGCACTTTGAAACCAAAATTTGACTCAGATTCCTGGGACATTGGTGTTGTTCCATCTGTGCTAGGGGCTTTTGCTTTTGAGTCCCAGCTGTAGCAGGGACGGTCATTACGAGTGGCACGGCATGGCTGTGCAGCAGGAGGGGGGTACAAGCAGCATCACCTCCTGTGAGGGGTCTTTGGTCAGGGGATCTGTGGCTCAGCTTTTGCTCAGAGCAGATAGAAACTTCACTCAGCATGACTTCTGGCACTGCCCAGCCTGAGCCTGCCCAAAGACTGGATTTGCTGTGGACAGTGAACATTGCCATCAGGTAAAAGCTGCAGATCCACTAAGCATTTCAGATTTCTAAAGTTTGTGACGATGTATTGAATACCCGTGTTTTCAACTATTATGTCTGCTGCTTCTCACTGCTGGCTGAGGAGGAGGCGAGGTAGGAGGTTACAAAACCTCAAGGTCTTGCAGGTACCAGAGCTGGCTCCAAGGCACCCAACAAAGCCAGCCTTGCTTCAGTAACCCAGCCAAACACCAGCATCCAAGAGCTCCATGCTAACAGCAAGGGGGTTTAAATACTTTCCCTCGTGCTTTGAGGACCGTCTCAGGACTGTGCAGGCAGCACAGCAGGCTGCAGGTTTGTTCCTTGGGTGTGAAGGTATGTGGAGGCATTGGTGGGTTTCACCTGCCTGCTGGTGGCACAGAGGAAGTCTGTTCGATGACAGGGATTTCTGGTGTGGTGAGCAGCAGTGGGAAGATTAACTGTCCTGGCATTTAAGTGACCAAAATTAGGCTTCCTGCGAACAGCCCTTTGAAATAAATAATAGAAATTCACACCTATCTGGGTCCTACATCTTTTCAGACTATTTGGGGCAGGCTGAAATTGGGTGTGTAAATTTTCTTGAGTACCTTAGGTACTCTGCAGTTGTCTTAAGGAGCTCTGGCAGTTGTTGGCTTTGCCTCTCTAGTTCAGTCTTTTAACCTGCTGTTCCCGGCAGCACCTCCATGAATAAAAATGTTCCTAGTTTGCAAGGCATGCTTCCCAGAAAATTACTCTTCTAAGCACCCACAAATCTTACTTCTGTCTTGATACACCTAGAATAGCTGTGGGAAGTAAGTCCAAGACCACTGCAAATGGCTGAAGTATGAAAGATTTTAATATTGATACATTTATTGTGACATCACACATCAGAAAAACTTATTTAATTTCCACCACTGGTTTCTTTCAATGAAGTTCGAAGAGGTGCATGGGAGCAGCTTGGATGTCAGATAGGTTTTTTGCAGACTTAAGGACTTAATTTTAGAATAATTTCCAATAAGTTGCTAGGAAAGATTATGGGCTGAGGGTTTTTGCAGGATATTAAGAATTATATCACCCCTTCCAGAGCTATCTGCAAATCCTGTGCTGGTGTGATAAATAACCCCACACTTGTCAAAAGACAGGGAGCAACCAATGTCCTTGCAAACTAAAAGAGGTCTGTTTTCCAGGCAGTGAGGTAGTGAGAGCTACAGTTGTTGTTCTAATGCTGTTAATGGGTGACTGTATGCTAATTAGTCAGATTAACTAAGCGGGTGAGTCATGCACTAACCCTTCTTGAGAGAAAGTGCCCATTTTGAGATGCTAAATGAGAACATAAATGCAATCAGGTAGAGAATTCTTGAAAGATAAGACGAGAGCAGACCTGCTTGTTAATGGAGTCAGTGAAATTAATTCTGCTCTGGAAAGGGGTGCACATTTTCATGTTCAGGGTTCATTTTAATGGGGAAGGGTTCAAAACCTTCAGATCTATACAAAACATTTCACTAAGTAGCTTTAATGACCTAACATAATCAAGGAGATTTCTGATATTCTCTGTTTGCACCTTCGGAAAGATTTTTTTTTTTTTTTTTTTAATTAGAGGCATTCAGATGTTTCAAATGAAGACAAAACTATAATATTGTAAAAAAACACAAAGCCCTCTCATCTGTGATTGATGGCAAAGTATTAAAAATGTTTATTGTGAATTCTCAAGCTATTATACAGAAAAACCACAGCATTGCCACATTTGAGAAGTCGGCGTCAATGCTGACAGGGACCACAGGTGTGGTTCTGCTGTGGTGTTGAGAGTCACCACTGAGGGTAACGGAAAGAGGACTGGGTGCCCTTCTGTGGAGAAGATCTGCATCCTTTTTTTGGTGTGTGCGATCCCTTCCTGTCAGGGTGGCCACCCACTGTGTGTGTGTTCGCCTATTTTTACATTTTTTTCTTCATTACTCGTAACACTGCAGGCATCAAGGAAGCGTAGCAGTGGTGCTGTCAGCCACCCCACGCTGCCCGGGATGCTTTAGGTCTCGAGTGAAACAGGGCTCAGACAGCCAGGAAGCCCCAGTCTCCGCTCTGAAATCCCTTTCAGCTTCCCGAGTGCCTGACGTGGTGAGAGGAGGAAGCACCGGACCCGGCTGCCGGTCGCTGTTCAGTGACCCAGCCTGTACATGGCATTTACTGACGGCAGCAGCCCTTTGGGCACCGGGAGGCTTCTGGGGACACGCCGCACATGGGAGCCAGCGGGGAAGTCTGTCAGTGCTGCAGGGAGGCTGATGCTGGGCACAGGTTCTGAGGGAATGATGCCCAGGGGGGTTCTGTGGTCCTCAGGACCTCATGAAAAAACACAAGCCTTGCCACAGCCCCTGGGCACTGAATTCACCGTGAAAATATTTTGCCTCAAGCTTGCTTTTGAACATATTGTTGACTCATTATTTGCCAGAAATAGTCTTTTTTCTTAAAATTTTTCGACCGTTCTAGTCCGATAGCAAGGCAGCAGCTTGTCAGACTGCTAGAAGTGCTGGTTCCACAAGCCTGCCTTCTTTTCTAACCCAAACTCTTCCAAGTGCCACTGCAATGGCCACCAGTTTCCAGCCCAGAGGTGGCTGCACTGAGGTGATTGCTGAAGTGATCCTTATATATATTTTCAATTCTCTGAAGTGCCTTGAAGCTTGCAAAAGGCACTATATAAATCAATTAATAACAGTATCAGAGGTCAGTCAGCCAATAAGAATACAATTTAGTTTAATGAGAGATAAATAAGACAGACAGAGTGAGAGGGAAAGGGAGCTACAAGGCTACAAGCTGGCTGTAAGTGCTCCAGCTTCTGGCTTTATCACAGTGATCATCAGAAACACAGAAGATAATTGTGTCATTGCCATTTCTTAGTCCAGTGTAATATCTATTACTGGTTTTGATGTCTTACTTAGCTCTGTACCAGTATGATTTTAGGAAGAGTGTACATTATTTTCATGAAAACAAATATGAGCATGAGGAAGCATTTTTCCCTTGCGTGCAATTCCTACTAAAGAATTTACATTCTTCTAATTTACTGGTTTACTGCACCACTTAGTGCACTCCTGAGATGTGCAGAATGTCCTCGCAGTTAAGAATGTGCAGATGAAATTTACCCTTTTTGCACTGAATCACTCACTCTTCTCTTGGAAGTCACCATGCTCTTTCCTCCCTCTAAATCTCCTTTAACCACTATAATAAAAGAACAGATTATTCTGCATAGTTACAAAATGGATCCAAAACGGATGGTTGGCGGTTTACTTGGATTTTAGGGCACTTATATATTTTTGTAACCAGACTGGTACTAAATAGGTGAATGGGAAGACACTGTTTTATATTTGTCTTCCATTTATATGGGACTGTGGATGTAGGAATGAAAATTCTCTACTGTAGCCCCAGACAAAAAGCCAGGCTACACCACCCTCATCAAAGCAGTATTTGTTAAGCTGCCAAAAGATGCAGAGGACATGGAGCAATAACCCTGAGGGGGGCAGGACAGGGGATGGGGGAGGCCTGTGTGGCTAAGCAAGGAGGTGTTCCATGTTTGTGCCACAGCAGAACACAAGCAGCACAGCCCATCGCTGTGTCTGTGTCCACACGGACCTGTTGGAACGCACTGAATGGCGCCTCGGGCCCCGCTGCCCTGCATGTGAAGCCTGAAGAGCTGTCAGGGAAGGCAGCAGCTCCTGTCCAGCCCTGCAGGTGCCCTTCCTGTCATCCCGGGGGAGCCTGTGCATTGGTACACGTTCGTACATGGAACATTGCTAGGGAACGTTACAGGGCTCGGTGTTATAGAAACTGCCATTAGCAGCAGAGCATGAAACATGCATCGAAAGCAGAATTAAGCACTATGGAGCACTTGTGGTGAGCAGGTCCATAGCTGTAGGGCAAGGCTGACTCGGATTCAGATTTGACACAGTTTAGTGTAGCATCATTACATGCAGAATTGTCTCACCTGGTTATTCCTAGAATCTTCCTTTTTTTCAGCTGTGTCTGCACTCACTGCATCTCTCTTTGTTTGGCAGTTGCCTACATCATGCTCCAAGGGGGTATTTGTCCAGACCTCAACCTGTGGCTGTGGCAAAGGGAGGTAAAGGAGGAAAACAGACCTTCCTAAAGCTCTTTCACAAGGATCCAAAGCCAAACAGCGCTGACTTCATGCACATCAGCACTTCCAATGCTGCACCCCCAAAAATCCCACTTATATTTTTGAGTCCTTTCACGTGCCTCAAAACAGCAGCCTGTTCAAATCTGAGGCTGTCTGCTTCACACTTAGGTAATCCATTTTCAGCCACTTAGACCTGGACATGAAAACATTTCTTCTGCAAGGGGGACTGCTCTTTGTTCTCTTTCCCCCATGCCAAAAAAAATCCAGCCCTGAACACTGTGACAAAGGATTAGCTCAAGCTGAGGCCAGGCTTTAATGTAAATAGCCAGACAGAGAACAGAATGGCTTCTTTTATCAAACTTAACATCCCAAAGCTCTACTGATTTCATTGTCATTATGGTGGTGATTAATTTGACCCAGAGTACTACCACCCACTGTTAAAGCCTTCGCTGCATCCCTGTTGATAGCTCTCATGACAGAGATTACAGTCTGCCACTGCGTTGTCCATAATTAGTACTTGTCAAAATGAGATTTGCCTATGGTAGCCCACTGTTCATGAGAAACCCATTCAAAATTAAACATGCTTTGGAAAATAGAGGACAGTTCATCCTCTAATTGGAATCAATAAGTACAGAATGACAACTCTTTTTCTCATCTGTTAAGTGTTGTTCAGGTCTTAAAAATGATTCTGTGAGTTCTCCCCATAGCTATCAATAAGTGCCCTCTGGTGAAGTATGAGGGTGCCAATTCTGTTCTGCAGCTGGGTCCTAAAATGTTTGCACAGTTAATTCCCCAAAGCAACATAGTTTAATTACTTCTTCTGAAACAGGGATGCGGTCAGGGCACAGTGGCAGTCCCTGACACATAGTCAGTGCCAGCCCTGCTGCCCATCCGTGAGTGACAGTGGGCCCTGGGGAAGGCCAGGGCTGGGCACAGCCTGGGGAATACCAGCAGTGACAGCAGGGAGGGGGCATTTGGAAGAGCTGTTGCATATCTCCAGGGAACAGAGGAGAGAGGAGGGAGTGAAGCCACACAGCCCATGGTCTGCCTGATGGGCTGGCATGGAAATGTGGTGTTTGTAGTGACTGGGGTGAGGGCTAGTCCAAGGCTTCATTCATCGATGTTTGGGTTGGATTAGGCATGGAATCTAATACACAATTCACTTTGAAGACCAAGGCTACAGCTCTTTGGGTTTTTTCCCCAGTGTAAGAGGAATGACCAGTGTTATTGCAACCCTGAATGCAAAGACTTAGTTCCTAGATCCAGGATCACGAAGGATTGCAACAAAAGGTTTTCTGATTAAACTCTGAACTACAGGGCCAGGGGTGAAGTAAGTATACCCATGGGAATCAAATGAAGTTGATGCCCAATGACATATTTTACAGGACAAGCAGAGGAGCTGGTGTTTTTCAGAAATATGAATACATCTATCTATGAAAATAATTGCCCTGAGCAACTGCCTAAAAACAAGAGGAATCCAGGGATTCAGAGCACGGCACCCTTGTGCTAGTCAAAACAGACCATTGTTGGAGAAATACATCTTTTCAGTTCAGGTACTGGAAGCGCTCAGCAGCTCTTGAAACCAGTGGAATATATCGTGGCAAAAGTGAATGCTTGGAGAATAATTCACAAGAGGGGATGATGTGCCAGACATAATTTTTCACCAATATCTTTCATTTTATTCCACTAGAAGAAGCAAAAGAGCTTAAAAGACATCAGTAATGTTTTTCTGAGTGCCCAGCCACTGATTAAAGTGCCACACTTTCTTACAGCAGGTTAGTTAATCTTTACACAGTCCTGTATGTAAACTCCATTCACTAAAGTTTATTGGATTCTGCACCTGAATCTTGCACGGCCAGGTGACAGCTTTCATCCTTATCTTCAGTGGAAGTGCTGGTAAGAAGGGGATGTTTTGTCTTGAATAGTGCCAAAATATCAGTCTGATCGGTTGTGACCTGAGCAAGTTATAGAGAGGTTTCCTAGGGATGGAAAAACCGCATTGCAAAGCTTCAGTCCATTGCAACCCTGAGCTGCATTACTGTAAGTCAGACAGAAACCTCCTGGTCACTGTGCAGCTGAAGATGTGGGCCGGGTGGAGATCAGCTAAAAAGGGAAAACCAGAACTGCTGGTAGATATAAATTCCATAGTCAGGGAGAGATTGAGTCACAGACTTAGAGAAAAGTGAAGACTGGTAGTCTTTGGGTTTGCAAAAAAAGCTATTGAGAATGGGAATAAACAGTTCTCCTGTTTATTCCACTCAAAGCAGGAGAAGAAAAAGCAGCTTTGAAGATTCTGTCTGTTGAGAAAGTTTTAGATTATTTAATTATGGACTTAAGATTTTTGGAAAACATTTGTTTTCTATTTTAGGTTTTTCCAGGAATCACCTCTTTAAACTAATGAGACATTTAAGCTAGACATTAGGAAGCATTTTCTGATGATGACGGTGACTCCATCCCGTCACACATGGCTACGAAGGTTAGGCAAGTCAGCAAATGTCTGCTGGGAGCGCGCCGGACATCGCCGGCCCCGCCGTGCTGTGGGGGAGGCAGGGGATGACCTTGGCAAGCCCCAGCCAGTCCTGTTCCCTCTCACTCTGGCAAGTCTGAAGATTTACTTTCACCCTGAAGGTAATCAGTCAGTCGTGATTTTGACCTACAGTTTAATGTGCTCTCTTGCTATAGTTACAGACATCCTCCTTCTGGTTATGCTCCCTGCTGTGACTAATGGCATCTTTGCAGCTAAAGAGGTGGTTTTTAAAGAAAAACATCCAAGTTTCAGTGCTGTTACTGAGTTAACAGTTTTAGCAAAAACAATGGCACAGCAGTCCTTGCTATGGCCTATGAACTTGACATTTTTTTGGGTGCAAATGTGTACATGTATATTTGTATACATTTTGCAAAACCCCTACATACATAGGAAGCAACATTTTTTTTCTGTTAGTGTTTATGCGAAGGATCATCAGTCTTGGTATTCACTATTCACAGTGAAGTACATTTAAAGTTCAGCCTCCTTTCATACAAAATAGTGTTGGTCAGCCAAAGTTTTTTGGAAACTGAATTATTTTGCACAAATGGAAACAAAAATGCAAATAATTGGGAATTGAATACCACCCAACATACTGAGATATTAAGGAAGCTTTACAAATCTGATCCTGCAATTGTGATTTTCTGGAAGATGTTTAAGGGTGACATGAGAAACCATTTTTTAAAGATGAAACCATAAGGATTTTAATGATATTTTGCAAAATACCTCAACCATCATAACAACTCCTTTTTAAAACACTGCAATGATTGAAGGTAATTCTCCAAACTGAAGAACAGATTTTTAGATTTAATGATGAGACCTCTTTAAATAAATAAAATACATTTTTTCGTCTGTGTAGATGCTGATGAAAATTTTGGGAAAATGCTACATTCATTTAATCTCCTTCCCTTGTTTTCACTTTCTAAATAGGTTCCCTGTATATGTTCACCTCTAAGCCCAATTAAATTCAAGGGCAGCAGATCACAAAAGCTAATGCTACTTGACCAAAATTTCTACTCTGTGTGGCAAGAAAATCAGCAGAAAGTAGCTCAAGTTTTTCTTTTCTTTGCTATATAAGACTGCAGATGTCATTTGGGTACTAATTGGAGTCATTGTACAATCATGTTAGATGCCCTGTTCTCATTCAGTAAGTGGCAGGTAACATAGTACCTATGTTCTTCAAGAAAAGATCAATGACAAAAAGGTAGTTTTCTGCTGCAGGGAGAAGACAGACAATTAGAAAATCACTATTTGTATTCAATCTCTGTTTACACTGGTTGACCACATCTCCTGCAAGTGCGCATTTCTCTCCAGCTTCAGAAATACACAAATATATCAGCACCAGAAGTCTCCTCTCGTTTTAGTTTGCAATTCAGGATTGCTTTATTAATCAACGCAAGATGCATTCATTGAACTGGATTAATCCTGCATAAGTAATTTTGAAATTTCCTGCTGAAGTTATTTTTCATTTCTGGGAACAAATCATTTATTTGGATTTTCATATATCAGGATCACAGAGATTTGCCACAGTCAGATTTTAATTTTAGTTACATCTGAGCTGGCTTATATATTAGGGCGCATAGTTTTGCATGAGAGCATCTTCTAAAATCTGTAATTGGTGTGGAACACTGACATGCACAGAATACATCTGACAAGGTCCAGAGAGTTAGGTTCAGTTTCGCTGATCAACATCTATGCTGCAGATTAACTGAATCTTTTATGGCACTACAAGCCCTCTAGAATTCATTAGTGTGCTTTCCCTTCCTGCAAACCACTCTGACCTCCAGTGTTGCCGTCACTGCTTCCTTGGACTGGACCCGAGAGGCTGAAACACTGACTCCTTTCCACTGCTGCACTAATAACAGAAATTAAATGTGTATCTTAAAACTGCCCCGGAGTGTGTGCATCGGCACTTACCTTGGCCTTTTGGCACTGCTTGGGATTTCTGTCTCCTTTGTTTGTACCAGAAAGCTCAATTTAAATTGAAATATGGTCTCTCCCTTAAAAGCAAGGGAACTAGAATACTTTATTGATGAGTGATTATAATACAATAGAAACCAGTATATATAATGAGGTTTGGCATGGATTTTTCGCAGAAATTGGCTCACAGATGCAGCTAGCAGAGTAAATCATTGTATTAAAAGCAGAAATGGAGACAAACATGAGGGAAAGCAATGCCAGCTTTTGGGAGATGGGTGCACAGTACTTTCGAAGACAGTGCTGTAATTAATGAAAAGCATATTTTTCAAATGCCCTCTGTCATTCTTAAGGACATGGGTACAGGTTGCAAGTCACCAGCAAATCAGTCTCCTTACACTTCTCAGCCAGTGGATGGGACCACAGCTCAAGTCAGTCACCAATCTGTTGTTTTCCAGGTCCCGCTCCACAGAAGTACCTAGGCAAGTTTGTCATGCTGAAGACAAAATTGGGAAGATTGAGGTTTGGCAGGAAGGACAGCAGAGAAAGAGAACTGTGGGACAGTCCATGTGTCCAGGTCCCCAAGATGACTCTCATCAGAGAATCAGAAATGGGAAGGGTGGTTCCCTCCAATGCAGCTGGGACCAGGAATTGTGACTCATGTGCTCTTCTTCTGCTTCCCACCACCAGCATCAGCTCTCCTCCCTTGTCACAGTGCTGGCTGCGGTTGGGTGTTTGCTGCAGCCCAGGCCGTGCACAGCGGTGTCGCTGGGCATCTCTTTGATAGGTTTTGTTGTGCTGAAGTCTGAGCATTACTTGAACACTGCAACACCTAAGTACTCTGCTGATTTATCCTTCTGCTTGACAGGCAGACCACTGAAAACGATTAGCTGAATACCATCACCCAAGGGCTTATTTAGTTAGCTTCATGTTTATCTCATGTTGTCTTCTATTGAATTTTCTTACGTTTCTCTTCTGCCCTCTGTATTGCCTTTCCTCTAATTTTTTCCAGCCTTGCTCTGATATGTGCTTCTCAGAAACCATCTTTGCTTTCCTTATTACTCCTGATTTTTTCTGTGCTTTTGATCCTCAAAAACTTCCCACCTTTTCCTCTCCCAGTCTCGTTTCCTATTTTTTCCTTTCGTTCTTACCTCTTCTTTCTTACTTTGTTCCCTTCCTTTCTAAATCATATCTCTGCCCACTGCTTCCAGTTTCTCCTCTTCGTCCTTCTCCCACATTACTTAAAAACAATATGCATAAATCTCCCTTCCTTCCTCTGCTGAAATAAACTCATAAATGAAACAATCCTATTCACTGTGCTTAGTGCTATCCAGTAGAGCCCACGCCTGCTGTATACACAGGGGCCAGTTTGCTCAGTGCACCCCCCTGGTTTGCATAGGCAGGTTCTGGTCCCTGACAAAGGTTTGTAGGCACAAATAAACAATGCATGAATAGTAACTGGCATTGATAATGCTTCTGCTTCCTGGTGGGACCTCCTGCTTTTACCTTGTCTTCTCAGCATGACAATTCCTCCTGTCCCAACTCCTCTACTGCACGCCCATGCCAGCACTTCCCCTCCAAGAACTGAAATACCCATAGTCAGAAGGGTCAGCTGCCACAGGAGGAACATTTTGAAGCGGTATGAAATTGCCACAACAAGCAGTAAATTCCCCAAAGCAAGCTTGGGCTTAACCAAGCAGTGTCCTTTTCACTTACTGTGGGACAGAGGAACAGAGGGAGCGGTGCAAGGCAGAGGCATTTCACAGGCATGCAGTGGCTTCTCCAGTCAGAGGAGGCACAGGGGTGGAGCTTTCCCTGCTGGAAAAAGGTGCTGCTTTCCCAGGCCAGGCACTGTGCTCAGGGGAAGACCAGCTCACTACTGACCCACGTTTTACTGCGGTCACTGCACTGACAAGCACTGAGCAATGACACTTGGAAAACATTGAGGCTGTTATGTAACACCACAGAATAAAGGAAGTTCACTCATCTACATGATAAAAAAAGTTCCAAAGAATTTAATGTAGATATTATTTATACATACACTTTGTAAGTAGGAATATGGCAGACAGTTGAATTAGTACATAAAGTTTTATTTAAAGTTTCCCCCCTACGAGCAAGCTTCATTTACACGGTCTAGTACTGTACAAAATTTACATTCTTTGTGTGACTTATTTAGTTAGCACTTTTGCCTTGGTCATGCCTTCCCGAAAGATAGAAAGATTTAGATACAGTCCTCATAAATCTTTAAATTATCTTGGTAAAAAAAAGGAACCATTTAAAAGGACAAGAAGTATCCTTTAAAAATGGTACATTTTAGTAGAGACAGGTGACAGTGTTCAGTGGCAGACCTTTTAAATGTCATACAAGGTTTCCTCATTTAGTATCTTAACAGTTTCCTTTTTTATATATATTTATATTTATATACTTTCAACAGGAAAGGAAAAAAAGTCATGATTGCACCAAATATATTTTACAAGGGATCCCTTGGATCTGAACAATATAAATAAATACAAAACCAACTAAGATTGCACTATATAGGAGAAATGGATTGAGATTTCAGGATATACACTCCACCTTTATGAGTTCCTTAGTGATGCTCACTGGAAAACTCCCCAAGGGCACATTCAAATATTAGCATCTTCAGGTAATTTTTTTTTAAACATTTTTTTCCAGGCATGCAGCTACCTCATCAACTGGATTATTGCATTTGTGTGGTACTAGTCATTACTGCATTACTCCAATTTTACAAGTTGTGTAATTCTGCTGCAAGCAAGGGAGTTGCAATAAAACTGGACTGATGCCAGAGAGAAACAGTCCCATGGTATTTGCTCTCCATTATTTATATTGCTCTCGAGCATCAATATATAGTGTAATTTCTGTGTACATTCACCCTTTTCTATATTGCAAAGCAAATAATGAAGTCTTTCTCCCATCTATTGCCTCTGCAGCAGAAACCAACCTCCAGCAGCTGCCTGCTCCTTGCTTAATGCACTAGCATTAAGTCCTGTCGTGAAAGATACGTGCAGAGCTGAAAATGCAGGATCTGAGTGTCCTTTGCCTTTTATCTGGTGCCAGTTACAACTAGGCAAATTAAAGGCCAGATATTTAGCTGACATAAAGTACATCCATTGGCTTCAATGGAGCAATGTCAGTTTACACCAGTGAAGAGGATGGTCCTGAGAGTAATGGATGCAGCACTAATAAACCACAGTGGAAGAATTATGCACATACTTTAATGAGGTGCAGAAAATTATGTCTGTTAACTGCAAGGTGGCGAAGAATCAGGCTCAGATTTTGTCACTGTTTTTGCAAAGCCAGGACAGAAAGACATAAACTTAACACACAGACAGTCTGATTTGTGCAAGCAACTATGACTTCATGAAGCCAGTCCTCAATGCTACTGGTCCCGTGTGGGAGCGTTCTGAACTCGCTTTGCAATGTGTAAATAATTACACAGGCTATAAGGCAGTGGAAAGTCTAGCCTTCTATTACTTTGGATCAATAGTAAAACTCTCTCAGAGTGCATCTTAAGATCAACCACATGACTACTTTAACTACTTACCAGTGCCTCTCCAAAAATGTGCATAAGCATTTCAGAGTCCAAAGCCATAAATTTATGATTAAATGCAGTCTTGTCTTTGGAAAGAACTAGCACAGATGCTGATATCTAACAGGTTAGTGAAAAGGAAGTAAGGTTTCTGGTGCTTCATTAAGTGGTCGTAGAAATAACTCATTTTACAAAGCCAGATTTTAAGCTGTAGGATCCAAATTCTGTTATACTAATGTAGAAACAGTCATTCCATGTGATTTCAGTGAAATGACTCTGACTTTACACAAGTGTGATTAGAAGAATTTGATCCTAATCCCTAAGCTGCTATTGCAAGAAGTGCTCTGTAAAGCATAGCTTTCATTGTAGTCTGCTTTCTGCTGCACTTGCACATGGGGACTTTGAAGGCAGAGTGTATTAGTTGCCAAGCTGTGCAAAAACTAAATGGTATTTCTTTACCTTTTATAATCTTCTGATGCTGTGTTGCTTGCAGAGCATATGAAGTAGTTGTAGGTTAGGATTACAGAGGAGGAGACAATTCTGCAATGCAGTGTGAGCGTTTCACTATCTGAATTCTGAAGCATTCATGAAAACAACATCCTCATGACTTCAACACAGATCACATGCAGGTAGATACAATGCACAATACTGATCTTGTCTCTTCAGGCTGTATTTGAACAGTTAGCCATCATTTTTTTTTTTTAAAGTTAAATTTGACGTGAGGAGTGTCTCTGCAGCAGGAAAAGTTTAAATCAGTCTGAAATGGCAGTCTGTCAGCATGTAATGTTCGGTGTGTTTTAGCTACTTGCTTCATAAGACACCGGCACCTATCTGAGATGGGACAACACTTGGTTTTTCTTTTCTTTTAGTTTGCTCCTAAAGCATAAACATGGAATGAGGGGTCAATTATGGTAGCTTTGTTTTAACAGGAATTCTGTTCTAATAAAATATTTACGTCACCCGTCATCATTTTCCCAAATGCACTCAGTGTTCGTGTCAGTGCTCCCGGCCCATCACTTGTTGTACGGAACGCAGGCCGGCAATACCACGGTCGAACACGCAGGTCCTGCAAGGGGCTCCGCAACGTCTCCTTCCAGTTCTGTCCAAGTCCCCTTCTCAGGACTATAGCAAATAGTAGAAGATTTGTAGGCTCCCTGTAGTGGAACAAAATGCCGTATTAAATGTGGCTTTGGTAAAATCCAAGTCACCCATCAGCTCTAAAGATATCTGAAAGTGACTCGTGGTCACTCTAACTTAGAAGCTCTTCAAGATGTTTGAGTTTTTTTCAGCATCCAGCCTCTTAAAATCAGTCTCCTTTACAAGCACCTCATAAGCAGAGCTATAAGCACAGAGTCCCATCAATCACTTCTTCAAAATTCCTTCTGATTATTAGATTACTCCATATTGGTGAATACAGTGTTATAATAACTTATCTAAATAGAGAAGCACAAGGGTGAAAAAACACTCCATGTTCTCCACAGGCTGAAAACCAACCCGAACCTTCCCCTGCAGCTACTCCTGCCCTNTCTCCTCTCCTCTCCTCTCCTCTCCTCTCCTCTCCTCTCCTCTCCTCTCCTCTCCTCTCCTCTCCTCTCCTCTCCTCTCCTCTCCTCTCCTCTCCTCTCCTCTCCTCTCCTCTCCTCTCCTCTCCTCTCCTCTCCTCTCCTCTCCTCTCCTCTCCTCTCCTCTCCTCTCCTCTCCACTCCTTCCCATCTTCATGCTATATGGACTAGCCCCAAGAACTCAGAAGGAATAGAAAGGTGATTGCAGAAAGCAGGTACACACCATACTCCAGCTGTAGCCTCCTACAAGGTAAATACTGTCATCAAGGACTGCGCAGCCAGGGCCACTGCGACCCTCCAGAATAGGAGTCTGGAGGATATTCCACTGGTCACCTTTTGGATCGTAGCATTCCACAAGCATTACATCGAGATGAGAGAAACCTACATGAGGGCATTGAGAAAAGAGAACATGTGTTATGACATACTGTTTTATTACTTATTTTACTGTTAAATTTATTAAATTACAGTTACAATTATATTATTACAATTATATCATAATTGTTAAACATTTTTCTAGAAAATATTTTCATATACATTGAAGTCAACTTCTGTAACATTAATGCTTCTTTATTTCAGTTCAAATAAATTTGTTGAAGGTTTTTACCATTAGTTCTACAGTCTTCTACAAATCATGAGTCCATAGAAAACCTGACCGCATCAGGAAACACTCAGTAATAACTCATCAGTGACACAAGCGGACTCAAGGAAAATTCTTCCTTGTCTATCAGTGCCAATACAAGTTTGAACATGTAGGAAAAGACTGTCCTGGCAGTCTTTCTCAAAAGACAGCAGATTTAATCTATTCAAAAGTGAACAGATTGAATTTTGCCCAGAAATCAATGTCTAACAAGTCCAGGGAGAGCTTAGACAACTGATGCCACTTGGTTCTAGAGGGACAAAGCACTTAGCATGATGGACATGATGTGCAGGACCAGTTTCAATTTTCCAGCTGATTTAAGGTGTACCCTAAAGCACACAGCTGTGGTAAAGTCTTTGAGGCAACAAAAAATGTAACCACAAAAACGGTGGTCTCATCCTTCCCTGGCAGGCCGAAAAATGTCCAAGCAACTGCTGCTGTTGGATCACCAAAAGGCAGAGGGGTCTCAGCTCAAGATTCTCAAGCTGTATCAATGAATATGAATTAAGTGAGCTGAACACAGACACTGAACGCAGGAGTCCCAGTTCCTGCTCTAATATTTAGGCAATTCCCCATCTCAAACTACCTTCTTTATCAGAGCACTGCAGTAAAAGTATGACTTTCTTAATATGCTGAAGTGCTTTATTTAACCCTTCTGTCTTCTCTTCAAGCTATGACAGCAAAGAGAAATAAGATTTTCTGCAAAAAGGGTATTTGGTGATACTGTGACTTCACAAGGAAGCTGCTTGCTTGAATATTATTTATGTCTAGAATGAATATGAAATGATATGAAATAATTAATAATAATTTGAAATAATTCTTTGCTGCTTTAAGGTTTTCTAGGGGCCATAAAAAGGCCACTCTGTGCACCCAGAACTTGTCAAAAGCTCTGTAACAAACTGCAGTATGCACATGACTAGCTGTGATGTGGTAAATGCACTGCTAATGCTACTACGCAGTTACAGCTTCACAAAGGAGGGCTTTGCCATGAAGCCCTGCTATTCCCTGATGGTGGAGAATTTGTAACATTTCATCCACACTTCAGTCCCCTCCCTCCTCCCTGTCCTTGCAGTTCTTCCTTTTGTTTCACTGTACAGGAGACACCATTTTTTTCCAAAAAGTGCTTTTACCAGACAGCCATGTCTTTCCAGAAGCCTGGATGTTAAATACCTCTCGCAACAGTGAGCAGTTCAAACATAACAAAGGCACCCAGAGCAACAGCTGTAGAGGCAAAAATGCAGGGCTTATTAGAAGTAGGTGAAACTGTGTGAAAAAAAAAAGGTGGCAGAAGAGAAGCAATTCAAGCCTCTGCAAACCAAAGCAGGTTGCTTTAGCGATAGGAGAGCTGTGACAGGTTCTACTTTTACAGGAGGAAAAGCCAACACTGTGAAGCACTGGCATCTACAGGATTCGCAGGTGTTCATGCGCAAGCAGCTTCTGCCCTCTCTGCCTTCTAAGGTCCAGTCCGTGAACACCCACCCCAGCCGGGGGTGGGGAGTGGAGGCACAGCAGCTGTGAGCCTGCCTGCAGGGGTTTACGCACCAGTACTATTTAGCAGGGAAAATTTACATCTGGGACGTTGTCCTCTGCATGCTCCACACACGCTCAGATCTCCAAAAGCAGCATGTGGCTTTACAGTGTCATGGGGACCTGGGGACCAGAGTCAGAGATGACCTGGTCTTACTGGCAGTTAACATATTTTTAAACTATTTTTTCTATATTATGATTTTCTCTTTTGTTTTTGGAGGTTTTTGTTTTTTTTTTTTTTAACATTAAAGGAGAAAGAAGAAAAAAGTGAATATAAAGGATCAAATATTATCATGGGACAAAGGAGCAGGAGGTGTGCTTTTTGTCTAAGTGGCTGGATTAAGAAGCATCTTTAACAGCAATGACATATAGGTATGAAGATAAAAATACCAGATGCCTAAGCAATAGTTATTTTAATATAAGACCTTTTCAAAAGATGAAAACAAGAGACCTCTAAAAAGAATTATAATAAACAAGCTACATTTAATACTAAAAAGGGATTTAAAGAGCCTAGTCCTTAAATTTAATGGCTGGAAGTTTGCTTTTTTTTTCTCTTCATTGAATCTGGAGCTTGTTTTTGTGTGTTGCTCTGAATAAAGCACTCTTTAACTGCACATTTTGGAAAATGATTTACAGAGGAAAATATTGCTGGTACTTTCGGGTCAAAGAATAATCTGTTTGTTTCATTGAATTCTTGGTAATGACAAATTGTCCATGCCTCTGAGTAATGGAAGCTCCCATTTTTATTATCTAAAGCATTCATTACTCATATATTTAATGTACTGTTATAATTTTAAAATAATTTGCATAAAATGTTTTTAAAATTGCTGGCTCAAGTGTCCTGTTAAATTGTGTTGCTTGGCTTTTAATGTATTTAACAGTGACTGTCTAACAAAAATACTCTTTATCAGAGATGTGGGACGCTGAGATACTTTTTTGCTATTAAAAATGTGACCTTTCAAATGGTTTCCTCCAATTGCATACAGTCGATCATTCATTACAGCCAAAGTGTGGATAGCTCGTTTTGTGTTCATGTCCTGTTTTCGGGCCCAGACGTCCATCACAGGGTCATAGCAGTATAGCCAGGGGACGTATTCTCCATTGTGAACACCTCCTGCAAAGTAAATACACATCAGTTAATTAACATCATTAAAGACATTGTGCTGTGGCAGGAATTCAGCTCTCTGGTTTTGGGGTCCCGCGGTTTATTTATTTTTTTTTTTAATGGCGGTTTTGGGTTGATTTTCTTGTCGCACAGCAGGAATTATACAAGACACTGGCCTGAAATATATATCTTGCCATTGTGAACGGCTCCTGCATGGGCTGCCAAGGGTTGTGGTAACGAAGATACGTAACGCCACTCGTTTGTCTCCAGGTTGTAGCACTCAACGCTGGACAAGTAGCCAGTTTCGTTTCTTCCACCGATGACATACAAGTTCTTGTCAAGGCGGCAGGCGTAGAAACTGGCTCTCCTGGAGGACAGGGCAGAACAGAACAAAACAAGCCAACAACAAACCAATTAGCCATGTCAAACATTTCTTTCCCCTCTCCAGCTGACCCCCTGAACTAAGAGAGCTGCTGCTTCAAATGCTACATCAGAGAGAAGTGTCCAGGAGCTTCACGTGCTTACAGCTATCCTAGAGATTGTGGCTGCTTTGCTAATCAAATACACAATACTCCACATCAAAAAATACTTCATTTTTTGTGTCAAAACAATTAGGCACACATAAAACTGCCAGAAAATACCCCTTTTCAAAGCTGTTTGTTGCTTTTTCACACCCATGAAAGATAAAAAGGTGCTCATTAATGTATGGGGCATTACCTTGTAAGGGATGTAACAACTCAGTAAGACAAAGTGAAAAATGAGGTAGATAATGTAACAATAATAAATTATCTTGACATTCACTTTCTTTATGGTCCTTCAAGGGTCATTGTTCCCAATTTACTAAGAGAACCACATCATCAAAATTTTTCTTCAATTATCATTTTTTTCTTCCTTCTGCAGTACTGCAAATAGAACAACTTTCCTTATGCTAGCCACAACACTACATTTCCACCCTTTAACTCAAAAGAGGTCTGTCTCCATCCAAGTAACCCTGAGAAAAGTTTTAGCCACCTGTCTGCTTTTACATGCAACTCAGGTGTGCAGGAAAAGAATTAATTTTTCTGGCCAAGACTGTCGGGCATATATTAGTTTGTCTTCCTCGTGCCTCCAAAATTAATGGTGTGTGTTTGTTGCTGAAGTAAAAATTGAGCAATAGATGATTTTGAGAGACCCTGGTTGGTATAATCCACTCTCAGGGAAAGCTCCCTGGATCATTCAGCAGCAGGAAGGTTTGCTAGAGTAGACACCTTTAATTTCAAGCTGCAATAACATGAGAAAGAAAATTGCAAAAGAGCACAGCTGGGCTAGGATGAAGAGCTGTATAAAATATTAAATGACAAGAGCTGTCAGTCCCCAACATAAAATTTTCTCCTGGGTGAAACCAGAATGACGTGGGTGCCCAGAAATGAGCAGGCAGGCCAGGCACAGCAAAATGTAGCTCTGACAGCTCCTGCAAAGCAGGCACTCTGGAGTGTGGCTGTAGCTTGCCAAACCCTGCTCTGTGGCTGATTCAATGCACTCTGGTTCCTGCCTAGACGCCTTAATTTGAATCTGGGAGCAGCTGCATATTTCACTCCTGAATCATGCACTAAATCTTGGGGGCTTGATGGTCACCTGCACCATCAAGGATTTGAACCTGCAGACCACTGCAAAGCATTTGGATGAGCAGTGGTACACACAGAGCACAGCATCCCAAATGAACAGCTTCGGTATGTCCAACTCCATCCCAGGCTTCCCGAGAGCCATCCCATGACCAGGGGACCTAGCAGCCCTGTCCCTAACCTGACATCTAGCCAGGCATGTTCAGGAGCATTTCCTTCAGTGCAGACAGGAGTAAGATCTTGCTCTTTTGCACAGCTACCTATTTTCACAAAGTTTGTAGCATCCTTTAACATTTTGGAGAAATCTCCTTTTTTGTTAAAAGTGTCTGAGACTGGCTAGTGGTCTATAAGTTGGAAGAGAAGTGAGGCAGACACCAAGAGATACAGCCATGGAAACAGCAGGGCTGGCTGGGCATTCAGGGAACAGATTTGATGCACCACTGCCTGCTTCTGACCTTACTTTTTGGATTTGGTGCACACCTGACAGGGCGCCTCACTGAGCCAGGGTCACCTCCTGTTCACTTCTTTCCTTCACTTTGCCTGCACATGGGCAACTTGGACAGTGTGGGACAGCACCCCTTGCTGAGTGGGGCTGAGAACTCCACCACAGGGAAGACTTCTGAAAAAAACCATGGAAATAGGAGGATGGAAATACTGGCAAGTGTCTCCAGATCAACTGATGAATTTAAAAAGACCATTTAATGTATCTGTCAGTGGGCAGATAGAAGCTGATGGCATATTTTGCTCCGCATGGTCAGGCAGCAAATTGTGCATCTATGTTTTTAGCCTGATATTCTATGGAAACAAAGCTAATTTGATTACACTGTACATGTACCCATGTCTTCCTACTGTTGTCTCCTAAAAAAAGCCCTGCTGACTGATTTCACTCTAATTTGACAGAGGCTATAGGTGTTACAGGCAATCAAGTGCGTATAAGCTTTTGAGAATATGTGATGGGCCTGAGGCAACCCAGTTGCCCCAAAAGTAGGAAAAGCTGCAGAGGTCACCTCCTATTAGACATGAGAGAGCCTGCATAGGCAGGTACACATTTTTCAACCCTCCTATGTCCAGCAGCCACAAGGCGCAAACCCACAGGCTGCCTGTTTTCAGTGCTCCCACATCCACTCATCTGTCCTTGTGCATCTTCTCTGGTGAACCCATTAACAAACTGCTCTCAACATGTTTTGCCTTTTCATTTTTTTTTAGTTCAGGTTTAATAAACAGAGGTAGACACAACTTGCATGCATTATTTTCTTAACTACGATTTCACTGACAATATTCTGTATGTGTACTCCTGGTTTCATCCACAGAGTGTCACTATAAGGAGCAAAAATGAAAGCATCAGCATACTTCACTCTTCTGCTTGGATGTGAACATTCACTCAGTAGCTTCTGTCACAAATATTTTAAGGTTTTTGAGTTTTTTTTCGTTTTCAATGATACAGTGTGTAAGGGCATGCTGTTACAGTGTGCAAAGGCATGCTGTCAAGTGATGACTTTTAAACTGCTGTAAAATATGATACAGATTAAACTATAATACAGCAATCTTTGCATGACAACTTTCCCCTCAATACTAAGAAGACATTATCCATTCTAATCAGATAACTAGAATGTACCTCAGGATCTGAATATGGACAATAAGACAATTATTTTGTGATTTTCTTCAGGACTTGAAAGTACTCAATGTTCACTGGTCTCTGAAATGCTTTTCCTTCACACCCGTTCACCCAACCATCAACCCAACCAACTTCTTCTTTCAAGTATACACATATAAAAAGGAAGATTTTCCTCGTGATTTTCACACATGATGAATTTATTCCCTGAAACACCAGACAGAACTACTAGTCTGAGGTTTAAATTTACCGATGCTGTTACTGATTGTCGCGATATCTCAACCTGATTTCAGTCACTTATAGAGTGCATGCTTTGCTTTTTAAAATATAAATAATCTTAGTAGGGACTGACATTACTATTCTTAAAGTCAAAGACAAAAATAAAATGTGAAATTGTTTTATCTCTTTTTCTGTGCCTTTTCTTAGCTCACTCAGCCTCAGAGAGTACACTGACCTGTTCACTTCCCACTTCCACTTGTGCTTCTTCAGAACCTGGTACAATTGCCATGCTTTTTGCTGGTCTTCAAACAAAAAATTTTAACTCAGAATATAAGAAAAAGCAAGTTGCTTTAAATGTTGTTTTGTTCCACACACCTTGAAAAACTCTCTGTTGAGCTGGCAAGATGCAACAGTTCTGACTGAGGTGTCCAGCTGAGACTCACACCATTAGTTTAGATCCAACTGCTATAAAGACTGCTCCTTCAGTAGCCATCATAGTCTAACTGAACTGCTCTCCAAAAACCTTCCTGTTGTTATGGCATCATGAGGTAGATGCGTATTTCCAAAGCTTATGAGTTATTTGCTGGTTCTCTAAACAACAAATGCCTGAAAATAGTACATACTTTTCAAAAACATTTATTTTTGAGATGTTCTCCAAATGAAAAGAAACCAAACTTTGCTTTAAAGAAAACACACTGGTGACATTGAATCCATAATGGGATTAGACTTTTCTTTATAGCTCATACAGTAAAATCAATCAGATATGGATTTTGGCATGTGAGATAAAAGTTTACTTATCAAATATTTCATACAGATTTTTGACTTGAGAATATACTGCCTGTGAACGAGTCCCACATTTACCTGGCAGTCATTTCAAAGGAGCTATTATAGTCTATCCAGCCAATTATTCTCAGACTAAAATTCTTAAGTAGGTTTTGACTTGATGGACCATAATGACTCAGAAAAACCCATTAAACAGTCTATCTTGTCAATGGTGCCTGCATTATGCCAGCAGAGGCAGGGCATGACCCTGTACTCCTAGCAGGGGGAAAAATAGCCTGTTGACTTAAATGGGAACTTCATCTCACTAAAGGAGCTGGGAAAGGAAACTGCATAAAAGCTCTCTCTTGTTTGTATGATCTTCTACAAACTGGGCCAGTCCATACCTCTGAAAGCTGCAACAACTCTGAGGAAGTCGTTAGGACTGAGCAAACAAACCATCAAAAACACTTTAGAAAGTGACTGTAAAATCCCTTTTTTGCCAACAACAGCCCTAATGCTTAGGAGCCTTTAAAGAAAAACAATGGGCAAACCTATGAGCTATGTATCCTGAACAAAAGATGTGACAATTAAGGTTGTCATAGCAAAGCCCCGTGCAGAAGGAACTCTATATGAGTGGACCATTGTATTTCAGTGCCTCTGTAAGGAGCTGTGGTGTTCATACATTACAGTTAATTACGGGCAGGAGCTCAGGGCACAGATGAGTTTCTGCCTCTTGGCTGAAGGCAGCAGCTTCCGCCAGAGCACGAGGCCAGTCACCTGCTGCATGGTTTTCCAGGGAAATGCCACTGGCCAATGTGGAGGTGGAAAAATTCCTACTGCCTCCTTTCTCCAACCCTCAGCTGCCCACTTCTGCTTTCTGTAGTGTCTCAGCCAAATAAACCCAACTGCTCAGCCAGCTGCCAATGCCCCTCAGGAATATGGCTTGGAGATACCCAGAGGGCCTAATTAGGACTCAGATTAGGCTCCACAGAAGAGGTGCAGGCTCCACACAAACACCAGCTGGTCTCCTAGTCAGTCTCCCAGCTCAGCAAGGATGACTTGCACAGTGATGCCCAATGTGATGCTCACCCCCCATCTCCCCCATGCCAACATCTAAGCTGGCGGTGACTCAGTCTAGGAAGCTGAACCAGAGGGGAAGGTGTCCCTCTGTTTTAAAGTGAACAATCACAACTGTGAAGGTTATCCCACAGTGCTAGTGGGAATGAGGGAGAAGGCTGGGTGCTGTCAAAGCAGGGACTTAGGTCAATCAAATTGAATCTTGAATAAAGGTCCTTCAAAAATTCTGCAGACTGACATTTTACCCCTGGAAATTTGAAAAGACAGCCATATTTCCAAGCATTTCATAAGACACACCTTGAATCACAAGGCTGCACTGAATTCAATATATTTATGACTGCCAGACACCTGAATACTGTATTACTGACATGGAATAAAGAAAACATTGAGGGAGACACTGTGAGATCTTTTGTACATGGGATCCATGAGAAGATGGGTGCTGAACTGAAGGAAGGACACTGAATATTTTCTTCAAATAACATTGTAACTTTGGATCTTCTGCCTTTGAGATTCTTCTTAGGAAACATGCATCATTCAACTCAGGTTTATGGGATCTTTTCCTGTCAGGGTAGGATTTGGGATCCACAGTTAAGTTTACGTCATCTTTACGAGTCATTGCTCAAGTCCACGTCCACCTTTGCTCTTTGGTACACAGCAAGACTAAAACATGAGCTACTCTAATATGCATTTACTGACAGCAACTTCACTCAAAGACCACCTAGGATTAAGAGTCCTCTGACAAGTGGAGACATGTTCAGGAAAGCTTTTCATAGCTGGTGTGGTGAAACAGGATGGAGTCAACATGTGAAGGTTTCAGTTCCCTCTAAGATATCTGACTATAATTACTGCTTGTTTACTGCAAACTCATCATGACACTTCAGTCAGGGAACATGACAGGACACTATGGAGACTTCAGGAAAATCCTTCAGACTGTACTCAGGCAACCAGTAATTGCATAAAGTCCATGGTTATTTTGCATGAGTTAGCACTGCAGGACTTGGCAACTGGAGTTCCGAATTTAGAAAGTTTTAAAAATTAGGAGACAAATGGGACACAACTGCATGCTGCAGTTTTATCTGTGTTTTCAATGCCTCTATAGGCCTCCTTACTCCCAGAACTAAGCCAAATCTCAGCTGCTCCTAGGATGAGAAAACAGAAATTGAAAAACACATAGCAGGTTTTTACCTCTCTTGCATGGGTGGAAGTTGTATCCAGCTGTTAAACCTGGGATCGTATCGGCTAACAAAGTTTGTACTGTGTTTCCCTGTAAAGATAGATTATTTTGACACTCAGCTGTTTGTTTCATGTATTTAACATCATGATTGTAATATATATTACATATACTTCACAAGTTGACACCTTTTATGAAGGGTTCCCCCTTTTACAACAATGTATGATTACACTATGTGTACAGTAATAATTCAACAAATGGGGCACTGCAAGGCTTGAATTAGCAGTCACTAGCAGTAAAAGCAGATAGCGATTATTCTTGGTCTTTGTAATAAGATCTTGAAAATGTGTATTTAAATTTACTTATATATGCTGCGGTATTTTCACAGACACAATAAATCACAGCACTAAACAAAATTACTGCCCAAAGAGGGCATCCCCACGGTATTTTTATGACTAGAATATTTTGTGTCAGGTAAAAAAATTGAAGTGAGAACATGTGCTTTTCTTTCTCCTTACATCATCACTGTATGGAACATGGCAAAAGCCCCTTGTGCAAATAACCAGGAGCTGCATAAGCCATCAGCATGGGGTATGCAGTGTTTGCACTAGATGGTTTATTCTACCATGTACTTTCAGTGTAAGTTAGAAGGAATTACAGATGTGCATCGAAGGGGGAATACACCCTTAAGAATTTTATTCCAAGTGTGTTAGCTAAAACATGAAGCATGAGCAACATACACCAGCTAACTAGCTTCTCCTTGCTGTCAAGCCCAAGAACTGTGTTCATGTCTTCACGATATTAAGATTTCACCCTATTTTACATGCAGATTGACACTAAAGCAAGAAAACTGAAGCAAAAGAGTGCATGGCAATTTCCTGTAACACCTGAGACTTCAATAGATGAGCATTTTGGAAACAGAAACCTTTGTTTATGTATGTGTGACTAAAAAATTGAATTAGAGGCTTCACAGGCCAGCAGAATAACCTAACTGCATATGTCACAGTTCTATAAATGGTCACTGGGCATTCTACAAGGTGAATATTTTTGCATCAGACAAGCCTCTGCAGGATTGGCTCGCTTTGCCTGCTTCATTCCACACTTACTTCAGCATGTGTAAATAAACCATCGAGACTGTAGAGAAGAATAACAATACAGCTAGAATTTGTAGTAATAATTTAAGATTATGTTCTACAAGAAAAAAGAGAAAGAAATCTCACTGACCGCTCTGGAAGTAAACTGATTTCCTCGCCATGTTATAAGCATGTTCTATATGAGGAGGGTAAAGCAGAAGACTGATGAGTAATGCAGCATTTCCCTTCAAATCCAGACGGTGCCTAACGAGGACCACGCTGAGCGTCACTCAAAGACATGACCATCTCAGCACCATCTCAAGACACAGGGTGAGATCCCCATGCTGTAAGGGCAACTGGCCATTCTGCCACTGGGCTTAGTGAAGTGAGGCTTTGCTCTTGTCCCTATCTGGATTCCTTTAGTCTACACAGACAAATTAGAAAGATTCAATAAGCAGCAGAACAGTAACAGCAAGCTCGAATAGGCTCTAGGTTTCACTGTCTAAGACATTTACTAATCTATTTGTATTTCAAAAAGCAGAAATTCAAAATAATATAAATATTGATCCTAAGTTTCTATTTTTAAAGTTTTTTTCTAGGTTTTAATGCTGCTGTATTCACCACATCCTTCAGAGTTACTGGGACTTCAGTGCTCATTAGTTATACAGCAGCTTGTTCATTGCTGTCATACAAATCTCTAATTTGGGGACCTCGGCTGCCTAACACGTGTCATACACATACTCAATAAAAACGCCATGTATGCAGAAGATTGTAAAGTGCAGGGTAGAAGAAGGGTTTAGTAAGCCTAAAGTGGGAATGCAGGATACAAATCTGGGTCCTTCACAGGAAGGGAGATGAAATCAAACTAGAACAGGCACAGAGAAGAGCTACTATGGCACCAGGAAGAACAAAAAGTTTACCTTATGGCAGGAGACAAAGAACTTGGCCTGTTGCAACTAGAAATACAAGAGCTGAAAGGGGATAGGAGTGCTGTCTGTAATACTTTAGAGGAACAAATCTCTAGGAGGGGAAAAACTGTTATTAAACTAAAGGCCAGCCCTGGCATGAGAACAGGGTGATCCAGACAGTCAAAGAATACTATCTATTGGATACCAGATTACTGGATATCAGACTAAGGCTCCTAGCCACATTTAGAGCAATTGGATTCTGTAACAGCTTTCTAACAGGAGTAGTGGGGGCTAGAAATCCAACTGCTTTTCAAATGTAGCTTAGAAAATTTAAAAATGGGACTATATGATGCCTGTGATTGCAGGAAAAGGACTTGATGACCTACTTAATCTGCCTGGTGTAACAGATTTGACTGCAGTTTAAGTCTGGACTTCAGTTTGAAAGAGAACTCTATCTATTTTT
Organism: Callaeas wilsoni; assembly: GCA_013398955.1. Lineage (NCBI taxonomy): Eukaryota > Metazoa > Chordata > Aves > Passeriformes > Callaeidae > Callaeas > Callaeas wilsoni. The sequence continues at coordinate 45,674 of VWPU01000342.1, read as the reverse complement.
TTGTCTTGCTCATCAGTCAGGAGATTGCACATGTTAGGATGCACCTGTCAGAACACAGAACCTGGGACAAGTGAAGAAAAATCGGGATTAGCAAATCAAGATGATGGGAGAAAAGGAGGCAGATAGTGTTCTCTGCTCTGCAGCCATGCCAGAAGGTGATGGGCTCTGAAGGTTATGAAGGTTGGTCTTAAATCCATGCCTGTGTTGTGAACTCTGCTTTCATCAGCATTTACTCATGCAAGAACCCCTTGTGACTGGAAAGGCATAGCCATTGGAGGATGTAAAAAAGTGAGAAAAAATGTCTCCCATACTTTCTGGGTTGTCAGTAGGTCAGTGGAGCATGAAGGAGGGAAGAGCACTCCTTGGGGTCCATGCAGTTTCTAGAGAACCAGACGGTCTGATGGCTAAAGCAATGTCTTTCCATTGCCACCATCTCTGAGATAATTCTTTACATTGCAAAAAACACCTGGAATATTCTCATTTGAAGCAGAAGCTTTGTAAAGCCTTGGCAAGATGGTTCTAGGTAGGTCCATCTGAAGTCCCTCCTGTGCTCTCAGGATAGCAGATGAGGGCCTTTACATAAATTCAGGCGAGCATGTGTAGCTGCACATTCAGAGCAAATTGGTTTCAAGAAAGAATACGCCCAGCAGTAGCACAGGATGTAGTTTATGACTTCAGGTCCACTTTCAGTGACAAGTAAGACCCATTTGATAAAGAGATCAGTATAGCAATGCTCATACCTCTTTTATTGTATCTTCTCTACAGAAAAAATCCCAGCACTGGTATTCACAGGACAGGGAAGTTGGTAGATGGCTTCAGCAACATGTTCAGCTCAGGAGTTGATCCAGATCTAGGCAATCTCAGACCTTAGGTACTATTCATCTAACAAACAACTGTGTTTGACTCCTATCTCAAATGCAGGATATGTATCCCTTCCACCATCTCTCCATCACCTTGCAAGTCAGTTTCCGCATCTTTAAAATGTGGGTAATTATACTTCTTTTCTTTTGCCCTTCATGTGACATGGCCATTTAATTACAAACTGTCTGGAACAAGGTCTGCCTATCCATACGCCTACCACCAAATACAACAGGGGCCCTCACTGGATGGATGTGGCCAACAATCCTAAAAGAAATTGTCATTAGTGATACTGCGCTGTCTCCTGTTTCAAATAAAGGACATTCAACAATAGAACTAAAGGGCCTTTCTCCAAAGACATATAGTGATATTCTTAACTACACCAGAAACATGCTTATAGGGTGGCCTGGATTGTTTGTCTCAGGTTTTAGGGAGTGAACAGATGTAACAATTTTCTATAATTTGGTTTAGTGCAGATGCTGAAATGGGGCATTCACAATAAAATATATGCAGTATATGTAATTTCAGCTGGATCCTCTGGTGTTTTAAAGTAAAAATGTGTACCTGCAAGCTGTTTTATGGTTTCTCAGTCATAATTATCTCTGTTACACAGACTGCTACAACTACAACTCTTTCTTCGTGTGCAAGCTTTTTAACAATGTCTTGACAATTCTGTGAATTTTGCAAGGCATGGTATTCTCCTTTTGCTTTGCTCAGAAGCCTGTTAAATTGTTTAATTTCTCTTTGCGGTAAATTTATGAAGTAATCAAATCAAAGAAGGTAGCAGCAGATAATCTATATGAGAAGCTCTTGCACAAGACTGAAAAAAGGATCAGTTTAAGAATCTCGAGGTCTAGATAATTAACACATTAACAACTTGAGCTGCAAGTATCTTGTTTGACAATAGAAAAGAAGCATTCATCTACTGCAATTGCATTATTATATTATGACTGGAAGGAGACTGGAAATGAAGGTTAAAATTCTTAACAGCTGCTGCCTGGTGCATGCACTTGAAAGTGTCTGTTCTGCTGCCTGTGGCATTTCTCAAGGGATGTGGGAGCTGATGAACGACAGAGATGCTAATGCTAAAGTGCCAGATATTTATTACATCAATACCAAAGAGTAGCCTTTACTAGGCTCAACAATTAGGCTGAGGGTCCTCAAAATCCCTTGCTAGTCACTACATCAGCTGACCCAACAGACAGGAAGGCACAGGAAGGCAGATGCTGCCTCTGCCTTTTAGTATTCTATACCTACCATTAGGGTTCCACTGGTCTTCTCCTCCCAGCACGAACAAGAAGTTTTCCACTTCCACGACACAGTGATGGGCACTGTTGTATGGCATAACTGCAAGCAAAACAAGAATTCTTTGTCAGCTCAGGATACTGATTTTGTCAAATATTTCCTCTTTACTATCTGTATGAAATAATGTGAGAATGAGTCACCCCAAGCATGTATATCCAATGACTTAGCAGCAGACACAGCCACTTATTAGTAAACTTATGCAATTCAATTTTGCAAATAATTAAGGAAAAAATCAGGAATTCTGGTCCCTCAGTGCCCCCTCCACCTGCCCAAGTGCTGTACATGCTGCTCTAAAAAGAACTTGTAAAAAGGGGTGAAGTTGCATGATATTTCCCTGAAAATAAGGAGATGCTAGGAATCCTAATATACTAGAAAACATTATAAAAACCTCAGCCCAGCTTTGTTCTGCTGGTAATGTTTCCACAAGAAGAGTCAGTATGTTCAGTAGCTTTCTATTACACAGCAATGAACAAGCTGCATTTCCATACAGTTTTAAGTTTTTAAATTAAGGTCCTGCTGATTTAATGCCTTTTCCAAATGTATACGCTTAATTTCCTGTACAATGTCATTAGCAGCACAATCACACTTCTTCTATTCATCTAATCAGGAAGCCCTTTGTTAACAAAGATCAAAACTGTGGCATTAGGTTTACAATATCCCTTTTTTTGGGCGGGGGGGGGGAGTTACCGTGATTACTATGGACCAACTACAGATGCAAATATCTATTTCTAAAAATGTACGTTTTCCATAGCAAATTCTAAAATGAAAAAATAAGGATTACATGTACATAATACACGCATACTATTGCAGTGTGCCATACCCACCACAATGATATTATATGGCAAATATAAACTTACACAGCATTAGTTACCATACCATATAGAGTAGTTTTGGCCCAGTGACATCAGTAGGAAAAATGATGTCCTTGTTCAGCTCATCATATGGGCACCTTAAATCTAGGTGAGGACAAATGGGGAGGTGATGTGCATGTACAGGCAGGGAACTTATTGCTTGACACGGATCAACAGAGCACTTAGGAAACCAGTGCAGTGGGAAATCAATATGACTCAGGGCCAGCTCTTACTTTGTGCTCTTTTGCCAATGCCAAAAAAAAAAAAAAAAAGAGGCAGCCTATCTCACACTTGGATTATTTTGGGTGATATATCTCTCATTTCATTTGTTTTATTATCTTTTATTTTTCTCGGAATGCAGTTGTGCAGTATAGCATATGCAAATAATAATAAGAAATACGCACAGCTTTGCTATTTAGGACACATTTTCTTAAAGATCAAGTGGGCTCATTTAAGCTTCTTACTGAAGTTTTTGCCTAGGCAATGATGAATAAATAAGGTATGTTTTTAGTTTCTAGTAAAGGTCGAATATCTTTTTCATAGTCTGTGCTCTTACAAGTCTCGTAAGTGAAGCAGTTCTTAAATTAGGCAGCCAGGTACAGTGAAAGTTCATTAATTATGGTTATTTGTTACTGGTTCAATTTATATTAACTGGGAACTAATACTAGACACTGCAAAAGATTTTATACTACCTAGAGATTCCTACAGTAGGAGGAAAGAATGAAGTCAGTTTTTGCTATCTTTTGAGACACCATATCATCATTATCTCACTCTTTATTCTTAGACGTTTTCCTATTTTAAAATCTTCTCTTTCAAAACCACAGAACTTTTCTTGATTTTGTGGATGCTTGTAGTAAATCAGGAATTTGGTCTCCCATAAGAAATTTGCTGCGTTCCTTAGATGCTTTTTGGGATCTCTTCCTCTCACGAAGAGACTTCCCAGGATCAGTCTGTAAGAGCTTCAAGTTTTCAGTAATACAATGCTCTATTATGGTGTCCTATTACATCCACGCTGGTGGTTGCACCCTCAGCCTCTTCTGTTGGTCAGTCTGGAGAGTTCCAGCATTCATGGAAAAAACTATCTGCAGGCAGCACACATGCATACTTTTCACATTGTGTTTTCATTTTTGCAAACATTTGTATTTATTTATCCATCATATTGACACAAACAGGGTCAGTGGAGGAAGAAATTCTGCTTTAAGCTTTTCTGCTGTTCCCCTGCATATAAGGCATGCAATAAGACTCCCATAATTATTATGATAATTAAACCTTGAAAACTAATGGCTTAATCCTGGCTCTTACTGAAATTGATGGCAACAGTCCCACTGATACAGGACTGGGCCTAAATGACCCAAACTACCATCCATAACTCATGGGAAAGCTAAAAGGAAGCTTGCCTTAGAAAGGAGGGTAGTATTTGGCCTTCAGAAAGAAAGGTGACTGCAATAAAACACTGCAGACCTTTACTGTGACCTTTGTTTCTCTCACAGCTTTGGGGAAAACTCTGTTCTTAGTCTCATGAATCTGCCCATGGGCCTGAAAGGAGCTGGACAAAACAGGGAGGATGGAGCAACACTGTGGACATCTAAGAGGGAAGGGACTCTAACTGAGAAATCAACCACCTCACAGTCTTTCGCCTTGACCCCTCAGAATCATGAGTTATACACAGGAATCAAAACTACGTGAATGAACAATTTTTTTTCCGCTATAAAATGTCCCTTGAGAGCACAGAAAACTTCGACTATAAACCACAATTGTTGTGAACATACACCCAAATAGGACCTAATTTTTCATAGACAACAGTCAAAATTACATGGCAATGAGCATACTAAATTCAGTATCTAGTAGGAGCAATCTTCTGAAACTCACTGGGCTTGCCAGGGTGTAACAGGAAGAATTTGGCCCATCACAGAGTCTGCCCAGGCTGCTGCTTTCATTAATTTTATATGAGTCTTTGTCTGCTGTTTTGCTTTAATAGTGTGAAAATCTCATCTTCTCATTTTTCGATTTCAACTCATTGGAACACCTGCCTGCCCCACAAAAAGGGTATCTGAAGAGAAGTTTGTACGCCACGCTCAAACACAGCCCGGCGTGAGTTTTTAGCGTGTCAGTCAGTGAGTTAGAGGGAAAGGGTAAGGAGAAGCTAATCAGGATGAAATGAGATTAAAGGCTGTCTAATTTTACAGCAACTGTGATCCATCAGCCACTGTGAAAGTGACAGTGGAAATGAATGATGGAGACAGACAGGTGGGGCTGTACATTTCACTGATTTATCCTCAAATGCACTGGGCCTTATTTTATTGAGTGAACATGACCGCATTTATCATGACTGTCATCTAAACCCACTTCCCTCCATTTAAAAAGGTCACTTTACTAGAAGGGAGTAGGATAGAGGCACTTTCAAAACAGATTTAAAATTTAATAACACATGTTTATAAAACCCTGTGCAAAAATTCTTAAGTTTATTAAAGATCAATTTAAAAAGAAGGCGAAAACACTATTAAAAGGAGGAGAAGATAAAAAAAGCCATGGTCATCTGAGAAACATGCCAAGGTGATAGGTGCCAGGGAAATATGTGAGATAGATATAAATAGATTAGCTGGAGTGGGCAGAAACCACCTGTTCTAAGTCCCTGCCCCTCACACACATTTCCCAAAGCTCAGGATGCCCATGCCTTCCTGGACCAAGAGCACAACCAAGTCCAAACAGCCTTGCTGAAGACAGCACTCTCACCAGCCTCCTTCCCATGCATTTGACATATGATTGGTAAGACACTCTTGGGAAGGTGGGAGGCAGTTTCTCAGGTACAGATATGCAACATGCAAAGCTTTCTAGGTCAAAACCAAATGGAAGATTTATACTTGAGAACGATCCGGAAGGCAGTGGAGTCCGAGACTGCAGTGGTGTTTGCTAAGAAATACTCCACTACGCAAACATCAGTGACTTTGTGCAGGAGGTGACACTCAGTTTTTCTACAGATACAGATGCAGGTGGAAGACACAAGCAGCACTGCACTGCATATCAGGATAGTTATCCCAGGAAGAAATTCCTCACATATGCCAAAGCTCAGCTAATAAAAGGTACCAGACAATGTTCTGGGACCTACTTTCAAAAATCAGAAACTACAGGTTATAGATAAACGCTCATGAAATCAAACACTCTCAAACTATAATGCCTGTGAGGTCAACCAGATGCAATGATGCTTCAAAAGCACCTCCATGATACTCCTCACAAACCTAACAAGCAACATGTACTCTTCGTCATACCCAGCTTTGTTTAGTTTCTGCCAATAATTGCACCTTTAGGAAACAGCATCTGGTTGTTCTCCATACATTAATCAAAGGGCCATTGGTTCCTCCTCCTCTTTACACCTTCCCCTGCCTGTTGTCGCTTCAACACTAACTACCGGGGAAGAAGGGAGAACTGCATTAGCACTTGTCAGGACAGGAGGAGAATGAGCTCTGGTCCCAGGAGATCTGAAATCCATGATACAGTCTATAGCCATTCCCCTGCTCTGCTAAAAACTCCTTTCAGAAATTGTACTCGATTCCTCTACTCAAAAAAACCCTCAAACCAACCAAAAAAAACCCCAAAACCAAATCCCAACAACAACAAAAAAAAACCAACCCCATAAATTTTTCACTGCCCTGAAGCATTCAGCTGCTTGAGATACAGGGGTACTGTAAGGAAAGCCAAGAAATCTCTTCCTCAACTAGTGCACAGCTTGAGCATAGCCCCTTCAAGACTCAGTACACACCAAGAAGTCACGCTCAGCATCTCTAATGACCTGTGCAGGTGACACAAGAAAAGAGTGTGTTTCCAGAACAAAGATGTCATTATCAGAGGACATATGGATTCAATAATGACCTTCCACAGTATTAACAACTTATCCTGTAGACTACATAATATTCAACTACTGCTTCTTGGAAACTGGTTATTTCTACAGCCCTGAAGAGGGCAGAGCAATGAGAGACGTCTCTGTCCAGTAAAGAAGGCACCTACAGACTCACTTTAGGAGATTGTGATTTGCTCATGGCAGAGATGCAATATTCATGCAGAGACACAATATTCATTTCATTCCCAACCTTATGGGAAGATGCTGAGCAGACCACAGCTGGTCCAATTATTTCCTGAGAACAAAATATCAGATACTGTTCACCTTTCTGTGTTTCACACATCATTTGCAGAAAGACTACACATTTATTACAGAATGGTACTTGTTATTTCTCACCAAGGAGGTTATATAAATAAACACTAGGATTCCTCTGTGAATTGTTCTCTTCAATTGTTTGTTATTTAGTAACTGTGGGGAAAGACTGACCACATGAAATTCTAGCCTCAGTGAATGTGGTGGTAGTTTTGCACTGGCTTTAAAGGCATAGATATTCATCCACTGGTATTTTCTGCTCAAAAGATAACGAAAGTAAATTAAAAGAAAAGAATGATCAACATAGATGGAAAATAGCCCTGTTAATATTCCTGGCCAAGCTGCATTCTGTCACCTCAAATTCAAGGCAGTACATGCGAAATGCTTTTTCTAGTAACATACCAATGCCAGCTTTGAGTCTGAGCTCAACTCATTAGGGGAAGCCTGGGACAATCCAACAGCAGTTACCACAAGCAGAAAGACTTATGATGAAGCACTGTGCCTCAAAGTCACCTTTGAGGGAATATAAGTGATACAGCTCTGGTCCAGCTGCACCACTGAGAACACCATCAACTCAGCTGGAAACTTCACCTTCTCTTCCTTTCCATGCCAGTTTTGTGGCAACTTCATTCAAGCCATCACAAGTAGGATGGGCACAGAGCTGATGAGTTCATCTAGGATACAGTCCATACTTCAACTGAGGCTACAGGATAACATAAGCACCAAGAGTTATCTGAGCAGATCAAAGTCCATTCACAACACAGTGAATGATATTTCATATTAATTAGGGTATTTCTCATTGTGAAGATATTTCTTAATAATGAAAAAAAATTTTTTTTTCATTCAAATGTCTAGAGTCATTCTTTTATACATTCTCTGGAGTAACACCAGCCAGGTTTTTCCAGAGGCCAGGGGGTTTCTTGGTTTAGTTGTTTTAGTGGGATAAAATTTTCATATGTGAGCATCTAAAATAAGACACTTAAATTCATGCTGACACACCAGATCAGGCAAACATCAGGAATAGCTGGCATGCTCAGCTCCCTCCTGAGATAAATTGCTTTAAAGTTACTTGGATGCAAGTTCTGAGTTCTGACCTGTCTGTTTCCGTGGGTGAAATTCACCCTATGGCACAATGTTCTACTGGGTTTTCAGCAACATATACATTTGGCTGTTTGCATGAACAAATTTTATCTATACATTTTCAAAACTGCAAGCACCCATTTGGATTTCATTTGAATAATAAAGCTGCCTACTTGGATCAACAGTGTTTAAATAAGGTAGAAAAATACAGTGCTCCTACCTTAAAAAGTGATGTTCCTGTATGAAAAACCTGACACAATCTTCCCCATGAAGTGCACAGAAAACCTATACACACTCTGCTGTGCTTCCCTGCTGCTTTCCCCACGGGAATGACTCTGTGCAGCCGAGCTGCTGGTGCAGGTCTGAGAAGCTCATACTGTAAGTGAATACACCAACCATCCTGGCTCGACTCGGAGCACAGGATGTAACGCATGGTCCTGTGGAAAGGTTCAAAGTGACAATTTTTCTTGTTTTATTACTCCCTGCTTACCCACCTACCTGCTGAAGGTTGCCCCTCGCCATCCAGATGCCCCACGGATTTTTCACCATTTATCAGGAGATACTTGTCCACCACCATGAGTTACGCAATGTTACCTCAGTGATGGTTGCTCCCCAGTAGAATATCTTCTGTATCTACTCAGGCCTGGGTTTACAATCACTGAAGTAGAGCCCAACATGTATTGCTGGGAAATGACATCTTGTCACATCGTAACAGTCTCATGATGTGACATTTTGCACAACAAAAACTTCTCATGGACGAAATGATGAATAGTCCCTGATGGGAGAAAACCACTGCAGAGTTGCTAGAAAGCTCTGGAAAGAAATACTATTTTGTCCCACTGGGGGCTTTCAGATTCTCCAATATGTCAGCTCAAGGACATGCATTCCCTTTTCCAGCAGTGCCAGGGGGCAGAAAACCATAACCAGGAATGGTGTGTTTACGCCCAACTGCTTTTGACCAGCTGTATTCATTTATGGCTCAATTTCTACCTGACCTTGAGATGCACGCATTCTCCTGGTCTCCTCTGAAGGTAACCTTCCAAGCTCAGGACAACCACAGCCCCTTCTTGTGTTTCCCTGGCTGGATCCTGTTGATGCTCCTCGGGGACCCATGTCTTTAAAAGCATTTATCACATGCAGCAGTATCTTACTTGGCCCCTAGCACCCCAAAAACCAAGTCTTTCACAATCTTCTCTCTCTGTCTCACTACTTCCTACTCTGCTCTCAACTCCCAATCAACATACTATTTTAGAGTTACCAAAAGCTTCTTCTTCTTCCCACTAAGTCTGGAAGTCATTCCACAAGAAGAAAATTGTGATTTTCCATTTGGAAAACTCTACATGAAGGAAGGATGTACCCATATTTCTACCTATTAAAAAAGCAGTTTTGATACACCTAAGTTCATTCATAATAGATAAATGGAATTCACTGCTAAAATTCACTGCTACGGATTTTTCAAGTTTTCCTTTTAAATACTTCAGTATTCACAAATGAAAGATTTAGTTTACAAGAAAGTCCAGCCCATACCTAAAGCACTAGATCTAAAGCAGAAGACGGTGGAAGGATCTGTCCTATCACCTGGAAAAAAATCTTCCTTTCCCAGAAGATAGATACCTCATAAGGGGCATCTGAAGAAAAGCCTGAAATTCCAACATGCCTAACTTCCAATATGCCCAATCACAGCATGCAGAAGCAGGAATGTCCATGTAGTAGCTAGACAAATACAAACATAGAAGGAAGCACAGGAATAAATCCACATAAATTAGGTAACACCAAAGATTGGTTTCTCCAACAGAAACAGGGCAGAAATGTTTCCCTCCTGGACCTCCCTCCACAGATGAGCACCTTAGGAAGGGAGAGACAGACCCACAGAAAATTTTCAAATTCAGGGCAGGAAAACCACATACTAATGTAAAATTGACACAGATGACCTACTTTTTAAATCTATACACAGAAGACGAAACCAGAATGTTGTCCTGGGTTGCAGTGTATTCTACTACCATCTTCAGGAGCTGTTGAAACCAGGTGGGGCTGTGTCCCCTGCCTCCTCTCTCTGGACTATCTTCTGTTAATCGGCCAGCTGTCGAAACCAGGTGGGGCAGGGTTTCTTATCTCTCCCATGACCCATCCTCCCTCTAGGGGGGATATCTCCTGTTAATGGGCCATCTAGTCTCACCACATGACTGACAAAATTACATCACCCTATTGTGAGATGCTCTGCCCAGCGGGAGGAACCAAGCATCCCATCCTGGATATAAGCTAAGATTTCGAACACCAGAGTCAGCCCTTACCTACTGGATTCCCAGAGGACAAGCGCTACCACTGGACCTTCAGGTGAAGACCAGACCTTTTCTACAGGATCACTGCTTCAACAGGTCCATCTTCAGCAGAACTCTGGAGGACTGCAGCCACCATTTTATTCGACTGCTACCAACACCCTGACTGACAGGGTGTCAGGTTGTATCCTGACTCTGTCAGTGGTTTCTTTTTGTACTATTGCATTTATTTTAGTTTTTTCCTATTAAATTGTACTTCTGACTTGCAGTTTCTCACTGGTTTTGCTTTCAAACCAGCACAAATGTATAGCTGAAAAAAAAAATATCCATTAATAGATGTGGACTAAATTTATGTGAATTTTCTTCTGCTTTGTATGAAAACAGTAGTGTTTAGTATTTTCATTTAAAAAAAGCTGTAAAAAATGTGTTGTGATGCCTACTCATAATGATCCAAAAAATTTCACTCCATATGAGTACTCATACCAGAAATGTTGTTTCATGTTCTGAAAAACATTTTGTGGATTTAGAAAGCATCCGGTCTGGAAACAGACAGAAAACCATGTTTCTCAAAACTGAATACCAAGCTGAGTATCACAGCACAAGCAGCTGCTATGTAAATCATTGTCAAAATTCATGGGCTGGACCACGTTCACACGGAATCACAAATAATTCACAAATTACACACTAGTGCATGGTCATGGACTGCTGACAAAGAGGATGAAAGGTCATGCTAATTCAAATCACTGGCCATGCTGGCACTGCAGGATTTGACACAGACAGTAGACTAAAGTAAAGCTGTTGTGATCAATCCCAAAAATATAAAATATATCTGTGTATTTTATAATAGAATAATATATTTAATATAAGTGTCCTCAAATGGCTTGTATCTTTTGTTGAAGACATTTATTTTGCAAAGAGTATTGTTCAGGAAAGTGCAATTTTCAGTTAGTTAGGTGAAGGAAAGTGAGGACTGAGACAGAGTCTGCATCAACAAAACTGGGACTCTGTGTGCTAGTAAACATAGTTTGGACGAGGTTCTGGTGGAGACTGAATTGAAGAAGGGAATGAAGCTGAAAAGGGCAGAGATGGATGAGGACAGGTCAGAGGGGAAACAGCAAAAGTACTGGGACTGGAGGAAGAGAGAGCAAAATTTGCAGCACATACTGATCCAGAACCCTGAGTCCTGCAGTTCTTCACGTTCCTCTGCTGTCAGCACATCTGGGTGGAACCCAGTCATGTTTACACCCCTGGTTCCCAGGAGAACCTTCTTCCTGAAGGTCCAGCCCCATGCACACCAGAGGTCTGCGGAAACTGCTGCTGCAAAAAACCCTTCAGCCCCGTCTTGTCTCAGGATCCATCATTCTTTGTGATGATCGATGCACGCATGAAGCCAAGAAATAAACAACTGCGAAACCACATTATTTTTTAAGGCGCATTGAATTTAACCCTGATCTGTTGTTCCCCACTAGGCTTCCCTGCCTGGCCTCACAAATTGGAGTGAGCAGGAGTGCAAGGCCACGAGAAGAAGGGAAGGACTGATGTATTAGCAGCAGCACCAGTTTGGATCAGCTTGTAATGGTTGTGAAACTACAACCTCAGCACATAATACCAAGCCACTGAAATGGGTTTAACCCAGGGCTGCTGTGGCCCTGTCCCTCTTACAGCCCAGGCAATCCAGGCCACTCCTTGTGCTAGCACAGTCTCTCCTCAGAAGCTTTCAGTGAGTCCTTTCAAAGCAAGAATCTGGCAGAAAAATGACCCTGAAAGGAAGAAAGTATAGTTTCATTTGGGTTTAAGCTGGTTTTTTTCTACAGCTATCCATTTATCATGTTCTGAGAACACTAATTACGTGTGCTTCATTTTCAGAAGCCTAATTTGATCCCTGTGCCTGATATGCAGGAGCACTCTGTGCTCACTGCTGTAACAGAAGTAGGTGGGAGAGGCCATCTAGAAAGCATGGTCTGAGGGCTCTTGAAATAGGCACCCCAAAATAAAGGATACCTTTGACTTTAACCACTCTGCACCTCTGTTCCTCATCTGCAAAATGGAAACAATCATAGACGGTGCTCCACACAAAGAGGATGGTACAAAAATACCACAATGAATGTCCATGAAGCAGTTGGCCTCTGTTGTTGTGAAGTCTGTGAAGAAAACCTTGTGAAAAAATTCTGTCTTCTGAAGAATATTTCAGAAACATGTGACAGACAGGATCTACTTGCTGAACAACAGAGGAGAAATGCTGTGTGCAGAAATTCAGCGCAGTCCCTTCTGTGCACTGACGTGTGACAAAGAATAGTGTGTGATATCATTGGAGATTTTATCTTAGTGCTTATGCAAACAGAGGCCGAATTAAGGTTGCAGAGGCAGCTTAATTCTCACATTTCTTAACTCCAGAGGGCTTAGTATCGCCGTCTGTCTAACACTCTTTCCAAGCTGGGTGCGAGTCCCTCGTGTGTGATCCACCCCAGGCCTGACAGCCAGCTAACACCTTCCTGCTCCTTCAGCATCTCCAAATCACCCACGTAGGTGCCGCGGAGTCCGAAGTCTACGAAGCCCATGGCCGGAGCGGCAGGAGCCCTCCTCCTGCTCCTCTTCCTCCTCCTCCTGCTGCCGCATTTCCTCGCCGCCGGCAGTGTGATGCTAAGCCGCTAGATGGGGTGCGGTGCGCTCCGCTCCCCCCTCCCCGGGGAGAGGCGTTTCAATCATCTTTTGGCTTCAGGTTTTGCAGCCAACCAAAAAACAAAAGAGGTGAAACGCAGCACAAAAAAAGGCATAGCCAGCTTCCTCCCAAGCAGTTAACTTCTGCTTGTTCCTCGTGTTCGGCGTGAAAGGGAAGAAATCAAACGGAGTACACGAACCCCGGGGAATGCTCGGTGCATCAATCCTGGCGGATGCTGAGCCCCCGCCGGCTCCCGCTGCCTGCAATGGGCATGGCAGGTGCTCAGGCTTTGGCACGGGTATCAGTCATACCTGCTTTGCCTCGCCTTGTCTCAGCTCCTCGAACCCAGACTGCGCAAGGATCAGTCAGCGATTTCTCTGGCAGTCCACACACATCTGCTTTTCTACTCCACGCGCCAGTCCCAGTGAAATATAGCAGGCACAGTTCCCGTCCCCACCAATACGCCGCCAAATCTCTCTCCCTCTCTCTTAATAATGATCTGGAAGCTGGGTAAAAACAACATGCTCGCTTTTAACAAAGAGCGTGCTTCCTCATTACAGGGGTAAGGAAGAGGAAAGAGGACGTGAGGAAAGTGAGACAGAAAAAGATAACTACAGAATTAAAGGAAAAAAAGAATCCTTTCTAAAAGAGTCAATCCTCTCCAAAGGAAAGGCAGCGCTTTACTCAGTTAGACCCCAACTGAACTGCATAATGGTGGCCAGATTACAGCTCTCTTCTCATCTCCCTAAAGAATGATCTTTTGGGGAAGGCATGATGAAGCTGAAGCATGTCTAGTCCATCCAGGAAGGAGCAAAGGGACTTGTTACCTGCATTTCCACTGCTGCTGTATTATGCCTTCTCTCATTCTTCCCACAGCTTACAAGAAGAATTGTCCCTCTGAAGGCACCATCCATCCCAATAACGATACTTATATTAAACCTGTATATAAAATACAACCGAACACTCCTTCCCAACACCCAGCTTCTTCCAGCTCCCTACAAAAATACCAGCATCCTAGATTCCCTGCACAGCACCCTCTCATGACATGGCCCAGCGTTGTAAGCTCCTACAGACTCCTTCTTCTCCCTGGCTAAGAGAAGGACAGCAAAAAGCCAGGATGATTTTGAAGTGGTATGAATCGGGAAAGTCCTCCTGCTCAGCAGAGGAAGACTACCTGAGAGCAGCTGCTGGGGATGCTCCTAACACAGGGCAGCAGCAGTACTGGCAGGGGTGAGCACATCCTCAGTTCTCTTTACCCCAGCAATGGAACAACTTGCATTTTGCAGTCTGTCACAGACAATACTGCACCGACTGATTTCCCTGCAAGTGTCTCAAAAACCACCTGTAAAGAGCCACATGCAGGGGTATACCCAAGTGGCAGGGCAGCACTTGGATTTGGCAGGATTGCACTTTAGCTGTGAACTGGGACAGGAGCATGGGCAGACAGATGTGTGCCTGCCCAACAGTGTGTCCTGTCACATACCCTGCAGGTGAAAACTCAATTTAACTTTCATTCCCGATGAATTTGGACTTTCACAAAGAGAAGCAGATGTAAAAAATGTGGCAGAAAAAGAAACGCAAAAGAAATAAAATAAGAAAGTGCATTTGATCTGTTCTTTTTTTAATTCATTGCAAAAATGCTGATAAAATGCGCAGTGCATCACTACTGGACATTAATGCAGACCGATCCTGCCTAAGGAGTTTGCAGTCTTCATATAAATTAATAAAGACAGAATATAATCCCAAGTGCAGTGCATTTGATCATATATATTAATACGGAGACTGCTGATCCACATCTGGCTAAAAAAAATGTGTTTTTACACAAATTAGGTTACCACTGATACAAACAGTTTTGGTTCATACTACAGAGCATGAACAGATGATCAACACTATTGCTCTGGTGGAGCACTGTGCTTGAGGAAGTCACCACTTATCAGCTGGGCTGCAGTAATTGCTTCCAGTCTCTTACAATTAGAAGAAGCCACTTGCTTAAACTACCTTAAGCACTGATTACATTGTTTAAATGAGCACATTTTACCTTACTTTCGTAACCACTTAGGAACAGGAGCACTAGCAGGCAATGTGGCTCAGCTACTGGGTGCTACCTTGGGAAAAGCAGATCAGCTGGATCTCTTGCAATCCTTTGGCCACAACAGAATTACAAAAGATCCAGACTCAATAAACTTCCACAGGTGACAAACAAACAAGAATAGCAACCACCTGCAAAATGAGCTGATGAAAGTAACCTAGTCTTTATGCCAGTATACCCTATTTATACAGTACTAAAACACTGAAATTTTGCACTGACTGTACATATCCCAAGAAGCAGTATGGAATATTTATTGCAGAAAAACTTTTGTAAAATTCTGTGGAGTCCTTAAAGTCAAAATTTAGAAATTAAGTCTGCAAAGGCAGCTCCGTATGATCAGCTGTATGTAAGCTTTCAAATGGTAAGTCCTCTGATTTATTTTGCTTTCTGATATAAAGTACTTTTTGGTGTTCTGCAAAATGTGGGACATCTGAATGACTACAAAAACCTGTTTGGGACACTTGCTGAGATCCATTTCACTGGATCTTCACAAATAAATTCATTCCTATTGCAGCACCAGGGTGCATAAACATAGTTTTGATAAAAATGAATACTAAGCAAGTTTGCAAAAATCTTGTCTTCAAATCATATTGCCTTGAAGGCTTAGTTATTTGTTCTCTACTCTACAGTACAAGTGCTGATAACCCAAAACATTTTCAAAAATTACAAGCCAGACCACTATATCCAAGACACTACATATGCTTGATGCCCCTTCAATTTACTTTCCTCAATTTGCTTTCAATTGACTTTTAATTTTCAACCATAAGATCAAAACCTCCCATTTGAAAAACAATCAGTTGAATCACACAGCTTTGTCTTAATATACTAAATGTGCAAGATCAGAGATAAAGTTGTTGGCAACACAGCTAATGTAACTCTGCAGCAAGTTCCCTGAAGTAATCAGAATTAGGTACTCAGTTACACTTTATTTGGGCACATGACAAAGGGCAGTATTATTGTTGTGCTCTGAGGGGACAGTCTCAGGGTAGAACTGTGAGTACCAAAATTGTTATGGTGTGGTGTAGTGATAACTGAACTAACTTCATGTTACTGACCTAGCCCCAACTGGTGTGCTCTCAAGTTCCCCTTTGTTTTAAAGGTCCCAGTTGGTCAAGGGCTCGAGTTCAGCAGGCACTGTATCCACCAGGGGCAGGAAAAAATGCATTAAAAAGGCATATATAAATGATCAAAAATGGATATATTGAATATTTCTTCCCAGTTTTTAGTATCTATCTGTGGGTTGCTCTACTGGACAACCACAAATCATTTATAAGTAGAACAGACATTAAATTCTTAATATATTTCACCCATAGATTTCACAGACTGATATGAATTTGGTCCACACCATTCTCTTTCTTACCTCTAATAGCCCAGACTCTCCTTTGCTTGTGTGGGTTTTTTTTGCCTGACATTTTTGCACCAGCCTCTGGAGGCCACCCAAGGATCCCAGCTGCGGACTCGTGAGCAGCTCAGGTGTCTGCCCTTACTGTCCAACCCAACCAACCAAAACCAGTCACTCCTCAACCCCACCTGTACCCTCTGTGGGGCTCCTGACACCCAAAACTGGTGTGTAATCATCAATTTCCCACTTTGGTGCTACTTTTGCAGCCTTGCTTTTGTGAAGAGGAAGAGGATTCCCATTCCTGGCTTTGCACCCCTGGGCCACTCCAGCACCCACTGAGGCCTAACCCCGCAGCACCCTGCAAAATCTCTGTGCCTTAGGGGAAACACAGAGCCCTCAAGAACATTTTTTGCATACTGCAAAAAGCTAATTAGGGACTTCAGGAGAAGAGGTAAAAGAACATGGTATCAAGACATAGCTTCATTCCCATTGAACAGCACTGCTTTGTGCCATGTAAAGCCAGAGCACTTTTCCCTCTGTTATTTTCTCTGACGACAATGAATTATTTTCCAATACTGAAAGTTTCAAATGAAAGCCCTGAAGTGACTGCAGCTACTTCAGGTGGGCACCAACGCTTTACCTGGGGGGGAACCCCTTTCCATTGCAGCCTTGCCTCTCTGAGGAGAAGCCAGGCTGCTAAAATAAAGCTGCTGGAGTGAAGTCAAATCATGGCTTCAGGAAAAGGGATGCTATGTCAGGGCTTTATTGATGTTGTAAATCTTTGCAGTTAAGAAAAATCAAATTTCTGAGTGCTGAAGTGATCATTTCTTGGAGCAGTGCTAGAGACAGCCTGAGAGCTGACAGAAGGACAGTGGCTGCAATCTTGCTAGGTGAAATACGTCCTGGTGCAGAAAGCCCCTGAAACATCCTGCACATTAACAGGACTTACGCTGGAAACTTGAGTATTGCGTAAACCCTTACACGGGACATCTCTGCCCTGAACATGTCTTTCTTTCCTGGAGCTGAAGTTAATGGGAGCCAGGAAATGCCCAGCTGATTCCAGCAGTCGTGATTCTGCTGAATAAAACAAAGTTTAAACGAGCTTGTGCAGACATTAGTGGTAATGCAGCTGGGAGACAAGGGCTGCATGGGGACTAGCCAGAAGGCTGGGATTTGGACATCACAGATCATCCAGCTCTGTGCTACTGGCTGCCACGGTACTTAAAATAATTGCAGTCCTCTGGAGAGAGTATATAGATAAACTCTGTCCTATGTTAATGCACCATCATATAGAGTTGTTTACAGGCAGTACTTAGGAAAGTACTTAAGCATGTATTTAAACAGGCTGCTGAACATCAGTGTGATTAATACGTTGCTGAATTAGAGATATAATATGAATACATTTTTCTGCTGTTGCAGTTTTTCATTATATGCACTTATAAACTGGACATAAGGATTTTCTTTCCGTTTTGCATCCAGCAAATGAGTTAATTTGGGAGTCAAATTCTGCCTTAGTTATGCCTGCACAATGCCTTTCATATGCATGAGGGCAGAAGACTTCTCTTTAATTGGACTTATTTTTTGTTAGTCTATAATCAAGAAAAAAACCAAATCTGGTTCTTTCTTTCTGATCCTGCAGCTCTTTGACATTCCTTTCATGTCATTTCAATCAGAAAAGTATCTTTTACATATGATGTGTATGTTGCTTAAGGCTGTGCATGCACAGTAGCTGCAATTCTTGACCAGCAAGCAAGCAGCTGCTGTTGAGTACAGATTGGAGCCACACACTTTGTTATTCTGCATGTAAAACTGGGGGGGGGGAGGGGGGAGAGGGAGGAGAAGAGATGAAACATGGCTCTTACATCACTCATCATGGTAATTCTATTTAAATATATTTTAATGATTTCTAACAACATAATTTGCCAAGCCTCCCCAACTCAAAGTGATGCAAGCACATCTCTCTCTCAATTTTTCCTTTGCTGCTTAGCCTAGGAGGAACACTTACCACCTTCTAGTTCAAGTTTTGGAGTCAAACCTTTTTTTTAATCCTTATATATAAGTATGTATATAAAAAATAATCAGAACTCAAAGCATTGGCCTACTCATATACATTAATGTCATCACTACAGAACCATCACTTTACTTGCATTTACTCGCAGTTTCTGCTCACAGGAAAACATGCTTGATTTAAGAGTTTTAGCTACAGCCATCTCAAGAGTTGAAACTTCCCCCTCGCCCCAAATTAAAGCTAAATTGTGTGCATTAAATACATTATCTACTTGTAATAAAATGGGAATATTTAAAATGATTCAGTCACAGATAATTTGTTGCTGCAAACGACAGGCTCGCATCAGCCCCTGGCCGCTCTGGGTGTTTGCTGAGCTCAGGGAATGCTCGGGTAGGCTTACCAGCTTCATGGAAAACAGATGTTCACACTGTGGAAAAGACTTCTATTCCCTTTTGTGGTCTTAAGGATCCCGAGTGGGATCTCTCATGTCAAACAGCCAGGGTGCTGGGCTTTATTAAACACCTAAGCCCTCACATGAAGGTTAGTCCAGGGAACTGCAGCTGGAAACCAGCCACCATTCCATGCCAAAAACACAGCCCAGTTTATTTCACACTCAGCCCCCAAGAAGCCAGCAGAGTGATTCTCCAGAACAGCTCTGGAGGGGCTCAAAGGCACCCCTTTTTTCAGCCCTGGGGGTGATCTATTCACAAGCAGAGGTGGCACAGCCATGGGGCAAGGTAGGGCCGCTCATACTACAGCTGCCTTTATTGCTCCTGCCTGGCAAATACCAAAAGACACCACTTGTCTAGGCTGATGGGAAGGCATATGTTAAAGCAATTAATTAATTTGCCCTAAAAGATTTGATGCCAGGCCAGGATTTGTCACTTTCCCAGTGCTCAGTCTGATCTTAAGCAATGGGATTTCCACCATTTCCCATGGGAGATTATTCCACAACCTAATAGATCTCAATGTCAGGAAGTTTTTTCCTGATATTCAGCCATAATTCATATCCATGAATTATGAGCTACTGTCGACATCACATCCATTGAGGCATTCCTAGAGCCTGCTTCATTTAAAATTATATGCTCTAGTTATGCAGGGTTTCTGTGTACTAGGGCAAAATGCTTTTTCTGCAGGTTAATTCATTACTATTCAATTTGTTAACACTTTTTTTCTCGGTGTGAACAGTCATTCTGCAGCTGCCCTGTACAGTAGCACAATCCCCATTTGGGAGTAGAATCACAATATATAAATATGACAAAACAACATACCAAAACCCATCCCTGTAAAGACGTATTAGTCTGTTTCTGCAGATACTCCAGCATTCAGTTAAATCAAAGCAGTAGTTCATACAACACCTAGTATGAGACAGAAAGCTTAGAAAAAACCCTCCTCAAGTATGTAATAAATTTTATTTCTGCCTTAAACAGAAGGAAGGTAGCAGAGTAGGGGGGCCAGTAGGGAAGGGGAAAGGGATGGGGAAGGGAAGGGAGAAAGGAACTTAAGCTGTGAGAAAACAGAGGAAAATTGAAAAGAGAATGACTTCCTATAAACAATGAGCCTCTACAACACAGTAAGAACATACAACAGCAAATAAAGTCAAGGATGCGAAATGTTCACTTCTTACCACTAAAGCACTTAGAAAAATGGAGAAAGCTAAGGCAGGCTTCAGAAATCTGTACTGCAAATAACTGTGTACAAAACACTTCTAAGAAGGAAACTGCCTTTTAAGAACACTTGAGAGAAGAAAATTCATAACGTACCAATTTCTCAAAGAAACCCGAGGATTTCAATTAGAGTTTTTTATTATTACATTTTACCCAGCTAGCAGTGTTCTGACATCCTGTTTGCAACCCATTTGTACACAAATGCCACATTAGCCACTGGAAAAGGGAATGCTTCCCAAAGTAAGGAACTAGAAACACACCTGAGTTCATTTTCATCTCCCTACGTGCCTAGCTCCCATTAATGCTACATAAATCCCGGAGCAAGTAGGTAAGAATAAACACACAAATTTTACCTGGAATCATCTAAAAAGCAGAAGGTGATGTTTGCAAGGAGCAGTGAACTTGCACAGTGACATATAATTTTGCGTGAAAGTTATTCCTGATGGCTGATTCTTTTAAGAGACAGTGGCCAAATAGTATTGAGGGACCTACACAAACAGCTCTGGTGAGAACGTTTTGGTAGTATTTCCTTTCACTAGAGATTATGTGACTTTATTGAAATCTGTATCTAGCCAGGTGGGACACTTGCTTTGGACAGAAGGCAGGACAATGCAGCTGCCAGTTCCTACTGGACCAGATGTGTGTACATTAGCAGACAGACAATGGCCATAGGCTGAGATGGACTCAAAACGTTGCAGAGCCTCTAGGGCAGCATTAAGCGCACGTATCTATGTTCTGCTGATCACGTGGTGAAGTCATAGCAACTTCTCATTTGTAGCTAGGCAGTTTCTGGTTTGCAGTCAGCCTTGCAAAGCTTGACAAAACTTTCTTTGGTGGAGCTGTGAAATATCCATTGGGACATACATGAAGAATTCACAAGCTAAAAAATTGTGCTCTAACTGCAACCCTCTTCCCCAAGAGATGTTGAGAAGAGAAGGGACGTTCTGATGTGACTACAGTTTTGCCAAAACATTTGAAATAAATTTTTTTTCATTTTGCTCTGGATCTAAGCAGTAGAAGTTGATGCAAAATGGAACTGTCATCCTCAAGCCATCTGTAAATATATGTAAGTCAACTTGAAAGATGACTTGGAAAAAGGTAAGCTCTGTGATCCTGGAGGAAGGCTTTGAGTCAAAGGTTCTGATGCTCTTGCAAGGGTGTAGCAAGGAGTGGCACCTCCAGGAACCAGCATCTTTCTCTGTAAGGTATCCCCACAGAAGCCTGACATCAGCATCTTCTGTGAAAATGGCACCAATCATGGAGTAACTCATCTGTCTTTCACCTGATGCCTTCTTACTCAGCTCTCCACCGTCTCAGTGCCCTGCCTGAGGAAGGGACATTCCTCGGTGTTTTGGAAGGGGGTTGTGTCCTGTTCTCTCATCCCACTCAGGTTTTCAACCACAAAGGGTTCTGGCTGAGCACAGCCAGGGAACAGGACATTCGAGTAACACTTCTGGACTCTCCCTGAAAGTAACTTGGCCAATGGTATTTTTGAGGATGAAGATGAGTAGGTAGATTCAGGCATCTTTGTATACGCAAGAGGAAATGAACAGCCTGGTTTCCACAGAGGTGGGTGTTCACAAGTCCATAACAAAGGACAGAGAGTAGCCAAGAGAAGCTGAAAGACTGTTGAGGGCTTTAGCACAAACAGACAGTGCAGTGATAAGAGTTGTTGTTTCTAAGATAAACCATAGCAAGATGTGTAGGGAGTGGGAACACAGGAATAGAAAGCTATCCAGAATCTACAACACACCACATTTACAAGTAAGGCACAGGGAACAGAAGAAACAATCAAACAGCACTTGTGTAAAAGGAGAAGCTGACAACATTGTAATCAAAAACAAAAATGTGCACAGAGGGCTGACATTTCTTGAAAGTTATCTCAAATGGCAGTGCAGAAGAAAATAATATTTAACACATAAATAAAGCAATCATTGTGAGAACTCGCTATGTTTTACTCATTCTCAGACTTCTGTCTTGCTCTTAGATACGCAGGCGTGCGCCATTAATGGCACTCGCACAGTTGAACTCCCACGCGTCATCCTCAGAATGGGAGATGTGGTTAACCTCTGGTATGTCACATGTAAAAAAATACTCTTCACTCTATTTCTGTTTCTCACTTCTATATTCTTACTTCCCTGTAGGTGTAAAACATGTGGCTTATTGGCAGTGTGTATGACCACCTTGAATTAATCTCCTAAATCCAGGCTGGACAGTCATACCAATCAGTCAAGTTTTCTGTGTGTGAATCTTTCTTCCTTTGTGACTGTATTTTTCTGCTTCTGAACCTTTTAAAAGGGTCTAAGTATGGAAAATACAGATGGAATTTATGTTTACAATTAGCTTTCAGTGCAATACATGTGTTTCTTTAAGGAAGATACAGAGAAGCATGTGCAGACGTGTGCATGTACAACTTCTACATACATCTACCACATTTATTAAACCTGTCTACTGGGTAATATAAAGACTACTGGCTTAGGAATATGCTAATGCTTGCTCAAGCTTTTCAATGCAGTGCTGAAACCATCCTTGACACAGCACTGAAGCAGAAGCTGCAGCATCCCCAACTCCTGGATAAATGCAGTAAGAGTGATGAAATTTATCAGGGCTGCCAAGAAGTGCTCATCAAGACACAGTTTTTGACTAACATAAGTGTGCACTATTCTCACAAGTACAAAAAAAAATGCGGGGGAGGAAGAAATTAGAACAAGCATTTTTTAAGACAACTTGTCCATCTGATTTCACACATTTTTTGCAAACATGATTTCTTTTATTCAGTTACCAATTGATCTGGGGTAAACTGAAAGAGGAAACCTTGGCTTCTAATATACTATCATTCTTCAAAAAAGTAAAAGCTTTAGAGTGGATGAATGTATTTACTTGAAAGATACCATATTTCCAAAGGCACAATGTGTGCTACGCATCCAGTAGTACTCAAGCTGACACTTAAGCCTTTGAAAATTTCTTCCAAGAACCTCTGATGTGAGCTATAATCATACTGTTTATCTTATAAATAGCCAACCTGGAAAATAGAAACCTGGATAAAACACTCCAACACATGAAGGATTGAGAAGTTCTCAGAGACTCCAAAGAAATTTCAGAAAAAGAGGAACATGAGTTTTCTTATTAATTTGCTCAGGAAGGACAAAGTATCATTCCGTATAGGAAAGGCTGATACAACTGAGCACCATAGAACTGCCAAAGAAAACATGGAAGAAAGAAATGTAACCTACTCCAGCAGAAACAATGCAGGCTGGGGAGTGGAGTGACCCAGGCTCTCTGATGCTGACTTTGAAGTAAACCATTCTACCTTCCTTTTACTTGAGTTCCCTTTGGATGAAATACATAAATAATGATGTTCAAAGGGTTTTGAGAACCATCAGTACGTCTAAATGCTGAGTGACACGCAAAAATGTTGTTACTGAAGATGGAGGACTGCTGCACTGTCACTGTCACAGAACATATTCAAGGGAAATTTAAGAAGTCAAAACGACAGAAATAAAACATGTTGTATTCAGACCAGACTACCTGCAGGGGACTGTTTCATGTAAAAATGAAAGCACAGCCAGCCTGGGGAAGGAAGGAAAAGGTGGACTGCCTTTAACAGAGCATCAAGGATGGCTGCTCATTATGGTCAGGGGGTCAGAGGAAGATGACTAAATGACAACTCTTTAATACTGTGTGATTGCTGCTGGCAGGAAGGAGAGGGATTGGGAAGGAAATCAAAGTGCCTGATTCATTGTTTGTCTTTACACGTTGACCAAACACAGCAGACTTAAATACACCTAGCAAAGGGCAGGAAGGCCAAAACAGAGGAAAAGACTAAGGGATAACTAGGAGAAGAAGAAACCTGAAAAGAGATGCTGGTCATCCTGACTAAACTCTCCAGTCTGGCAACTTTCTGGACATTTCTCTGTCTTTCCTATACAAATACGAGACAGTTCTCATTGGACAATGATGCTGGCTTTTACACTGCATTAAAAACCAAACCTAATGCAATCCCTAAGCATAAATGCATTATGGCACATACATGTATTTGCCATTATTGTGACATTTACTGAATTCTCTTCTTGGTTCACCCAGATGATGTGGTGAACTAGGGAGGTTAAGCAATGTTACAATTAGCACCTTATTGAAAAACAAGGTACTGATATGAAAACAGTATCTGCTGCAGCTGCAGCTTCACATGGACGGAACATGCCATGTAAGACTTCAGTAATGCTTCCAACATTTTACCTTTTGCGCTTTAGAGAAAAAGGAGTTTTAGACTGAAGCAAGGAATCGCTGTATATCTGGAAACCTGTAAGACACAATTTCTCTTCTAGTCATCGCTTCTAATCAGACAGATGGATAAATTGCTATACAAAAAAACGCAAAAAAACCTCGCCTAAAACAATGACTGCATCATTTTTATTTATTTCTTGCATTCTCTGTTCACATAGCAAGAAATTTAATTCCAGTTAGATCATTCTCTTGTGATACTTTTTTCTTTCATTTAATATATTTTTAAATGCTTAGAAGCATTATGACAGAAAAGCATGTATTTTTTTGCCCTGGTTTATACCCATCATCCTTACCATTACAACAAGACAAAAGCATTAAAGTAAAATTAATCATGTCAAAAGATTTTAGCAAAAAACAAGGGAGACCATGCATAAAGCATCGCTTTGTCTAGTGTGAAGTCACGCTCTGATTAAAAACATATAATGAAAGTGAAAGTAATACATCATTGCCTTAGCAGTAGGGTTTTTGGGAAAGCTATGCAATTCTGAACACAAAAAATCTTTATAGGCTCTGGATTTTGCAATTATTATAGAATAATTCTAACAAACAAAACATTGCTTCACTTCCTTAAAGTTTAATTAATCTTAAACATTGCAGTTAAAACAAACAACCGAAGGAGTTCTAGAATTAAACACGGACTCCTGGCAGGACCATAACCAGTAATTAAAACCCAGGCAGCAGTGGCTGGTTCTGAGCAGTCAGGCATGAGATGGTGACACAGAGACCCCCCTCACAGCCCCACATCCAGTAAGTAGTTATGAAGACTGCAAAATATCATGGAATAATGAAACCCCATTAACAGAGCAGAACTTTTGCTGTTACTGAGGACTGTCACACACCCATCAGCTGTTCCATTTCTGTCACTGGGCAGTGGCAGCCTGTTGCTGCTACGTGACCTATGTAGTACCCAGTTAAAAAGTGAACTGGTGTTTGCGCACATGTAGGCAAGCCTGAAAAGAAACCATGCAGTGAAGATATTTGCTGTATTTGCCATGAAGTCTATAAAAGCCTCTACTTTACTTAGGCACAACTGTGCAATAAGTGTTTCAAATTAAACACCAATGTGTACATTATGATGTGCATAATATTATTTATAATCTCAGATTAGGATTGTGCCCATATCAAGCAAAATTAGATGGTAAAAAATGTTTGTAGAATGCCACTTGCTTTCTCTTTTTTTTTTTCTCTTTATTCTGCCTCTATGTTGTCAACATAGAAACAATAACTCTCTAAGAAATACCAGATAGGAAAAATACACAGTAATACTAGACTGTGAAAAATCTACCGATCCCCTGAGCCATAGCATTCTTGCCTATAGATGATGACATTAAAAAATTGGAAATGGGTGCATGCTTCCCCTCCTCTCCTGGGTCTATGAACAAGGCAAGTTGTTTTCCTGATACCTTTAGAATTACTCCCATTAGTACTGATGCATTTGGTGCTTTGGCTATCCAGGCAGAGAGAGGTGGGCAGGATCCCCTGCCAATAGATCTAGTCTTGTCTAGGGAACAAAATGAGATTGCTCCTCTGCTGAGCTGTCATACTCGATAGCTCGTGCTGTTCCACCTGCACCCGTCCTCGCAGCTCCAACTGCAGTGCCACAGCTTGCACGGAGTCAGTAGTTCCTGATGGTTGATCTTCTCCTGTTCCTTATGCATCACACAAGGCAGGACACAGAGCCCTAAGCAACTGAGTGCTGAGAAGTGAGCCACTCTCCGTGCTGAGAAGGAAAAAGGAAATAGGCAAGCAGCTCCCTCTCAAATGGGTCTGCAGGCCCTGCTGAGTAATTTCTGGGGCTCCTCTCAGCGGAGAGTGACAAGAGGAGATTCAGGCTCCTCTCATCCACCTCCTCCTCAATGGTCCTGCCACTGCACCCAGGATTCAGTGCTTCCAAGCTTCTTTCCCACCTTCCCTATCCCCAAATGCCACTGGCACAGAGAGCAGAAAATGAGGAATGTAAATGGGTTTGGAGGAAGGGAGGGGGAATTTCTCTGCGCATTTCAATTGGATCAGTAAGCCTCTAAGTGCAAAATGTGGCATTTTGTTGGTGTGTGGGGGAGCCTATTGGTGGGCAGAAGGTTAAAGAAAAAACTTTGTAATAGCAGGAAATCAAATACACCTAAGGCGATAATAAAATAGAACATCTTAAAATACCAGACCACAAGAAGTGAAATTCTTCCCATCACAGAACCTCATGAGCAGGACATAGCTTTTACTCTGTCCCTATTCACTACAGAGCAAACTCCTCATTTGCACTGACAAGTTGAGAGTGAACTGCAATGTCAGTACTAAAATCACTATCTAAATAAGTGGGGGGAAAAAAAAAGAAAACCAGAAAAAAAATCTTCTGCCTTTGCTGCTGACTACATAGCTCTGATAAGACAATGGTGGACTGAGAGAAAGGTAAGAGAAAGAAAGAAAGAAAACTTCTTCCAAAATTGCAAAAAGCACATGATAAATAAAGATAGAACAATGCCCTTAAATTCACACACCCCCTAAATGCCATAGTATGCTGATACCACACCACGGCTGCACTGAACTACCACTATGTGTTAAGCTTGTACACTTTGTTGTCTTCCCTAAGACTTCTCAGTCACAGTCCTTCGAGTGCCTGCACTCCTATGCTGTACTTCTTCAGTGTTTCCTGGAAAGGACAGAAGTTTTACTTGGACTTGTCCCCCAACCCCTCTTAAGTTAGAAGAAAAAGGGGATACTTGAAACTCTTATTTCAACTGTTTGTTTTTTTTTTTTTAATAGTTATTGCTACCATTTTGTGAGTGGTAAAATATTTTCTAAGAAATAATGCTTGTTAACATTTTGTCTTTTTCAGCGTGAAAAAGACAGGCATTCTCCTCTATGCTCTTTGAACTTTAGCCCAGGCCAAGAGGGCATCCTTTTCTGGCAGGATTTGCAAGAACAGGATTACTCATGTCAAGAGAAGGCTGTGTATTTCACAGCTGTTGTCTCAGCCAGCATTGAGACAGATCCTGGGACCTCCAGGGCTTTCAGTGCTGAGCAGCAAGCGCTTGAACCCAAGCTGGCCAGGACTGTAACAGATGCCTTGTCTTTTAACCACAGCATAGAATGTTATGTGCACTAATCATTATAGAGAGAGAACTTTTCTTCCCTATTTCGTAGAGGTAACACAGAAAAGACTAAATTCTCTACATAAAATTATTCTGAAACATCTCTCAACACCACCACAGACAGTGGTGTTATTCCAGAAGTAGAGATGAACATTTAACCAGAGCATTTAGGTATCCTGTCTCTGGATAGTTTCCCACAGTCTTGGAGACAGCAACACAACGTAAATAACCAAGAGCTGAGTAAACTCCATTCTTACAAAATCTGACAATCCACAGCTAGTTAAGATTCAGAAAAACGCTTTTAACTTTAATTCAGTTGAGAGTTCAGATCTTGAAGCAAGAGATCCATTCCTCCTGCCTCTCCTGTTGAGCCACTGGATTTGACACAGCAAATGAAAAAAATACCTGGACAATTCTGGCTTAGGCACGATCATTGATTTTTCACTGACTTACCATCTTCAGAATTT
The DNA here is from genome assembly GCA_013398955.1 of Callaeas wilsoni. Taxonomy (NCBI): domain Eukaryota; kingdom Metazoa; phylum Chordata; class Aves; order Passeriformes; family Callaeidae; genus Callaeas; species Callaeas wilsoni. The sequence continues at coordinate 17,555 of VWPU01000342.1, read as the reverse complement.
TCTTAGAAGTAGTGTACAGAGGTGGCTACCGTAACTCATTATTCTGCAAAATGTGAAGCATAATAGCTCCCCTAGCACAGATGCTGTAGACTTTTATAATGCACCATTCATATAACCTTTTGTAATTGTCATTCTTACACAACACCCTCAACTACTAGTCCAGGTCATCTACATGTGGCACTGCTTTGTGAAAGGCTCCTAAATCTTCCATGGGAAAAAAAAAATCAATCTGCAAGGGCATTATTTCAAGTCCTGCATCACAGCAATTTTAAAATTTTTTTCATCCTAACCTGTGCACGTAGTATTAATGTGGATGTACAACCATTACAGGGCTTTGAATAAGGGAGAAGAACAGAATTCTGTAAAATGTATTTTACTAGGGGGGAAAAAAAAGCAGGTCTAATAGGAAATCCAGGTTTTACCAGTTGTCCAGTTTTAGAAGTATGGCTTTGATTTATGGATCAAAATTGCTCATTTATTATTTTATCTATACTGCTTTGGGCAATTTTGACAGTTAAAATTTAGTTTTATTGACCAATGCAGCCAGTTTAGCCACAAGGGGACTAATGCACACACAGCCTGCTGCACTCAAGAAGCTATGATTTGATTCCATGACCAAGTCAGACTGGGAATCGCAACCAACATAACAATAAGTTCCAAATCTCGATGCTCGAGGCAAAATACTTACTCTAAAACACAATCCACTATTAAAAGAAGGTGGGAAAGAATTTTGTGATAGCAGCCTCCATGCACTGTTTATTGTAGCTGATATATTCCACCAATGCTTCTGTCAGCAATGGACGCAGGGCAGTACAGAGGAAACATTTCTTTAATGATTGTGGACAACAGATAAAGCTGGAAGAAGGAAATGAAAATGCAAAAGAGAATCAAAGGTGTGCTCTAGTACTATGGCTTACCAGGGATCTGACTCTTGAGAAAAATGTCTTGAAAAAACTGCCTTTTTTTTTTCCTAAACCAGATTTTATTCATATATACATAAATATGCATGGGTTCATGTTGCAGCTTGAAAGACTTACAAGTTTACTTAAAAAAAAACTTACTGGAATGATTTTAAGCCAATGTTAATTTAGGCCTACCCTATTATAAAATTAGCATCTTCTGCAATCTCAATTTATTGCTCCATTGTGAAGCCCCTTGTGATACATAAACAAATCTCTGAAGAGAAACAAATCAATAAAGTGTCTAATTTGATTAACCATGTTTTTAAATTCATCAAGATAACTGTACAAAAATAAACCACTTACTTGTCAGTATTTTCCACGTCTTCTTTTCATCATCATAATACTGAACCAAATTGCTGGGTAGCCGGTCAGGTCCGGGAGGCAATCCTCCAACCAATAACAGCATTTTCTTATTGGAACGAATTCTTCACCCAAAACAAGAGGAAAGATGAACAACCACATTACTGAGGAGTATTTTTAGTGGCAACAAAATCATAACCATCAAAAGAATGTTCACTGCTTTCAGTTTTCTATTTCATTTTTTTGTGTTTCTTTTCCCTATCATGTCTCAACAATTTCTTGAACCAAGCAGAAAAATGATCAGAAAAGCTGCGTATCTCTCTACTCATGGAATAATAAGCTTCCTTTATGCAATTTGTTAGAGGTTCATTCTAGAACGACCTTTTTCTTATATTATGCCTTTAAATCATCACTCTTTACAGCTGAATACACATGAAATGCTCTGGAGTTGTACTAAGGTTAAGCATTAAAGTTGCATGTCAAAAATCGTATTAGTCAAAATCATTATTATAAGCCATTCTACACTCAAAGAACCTTGAAAAAATTAAGGTTATGCAGAGAGTTTGTGAGCCAACTCTTTAATCACACACTGAACTTCAGATATATAGTTTAGTACAATTAGCAGCACTGGGCTAATGGTTATGGGTTAAATGCTACTTACAAGCACTTTTGTTTGTTTAATTTAGTCCAGACTCTTGCTTTCATTCTCCCCCCCGGCTCCCCCCCTCCTCTTTGCTCTCCCCCTGTGCACCACTGGCTATAGCAACACCAATTGGTAAAAATGAGACTGTGATGTTGTTGTGAGCCTCCCCAGAGTGGAGCCCTGCCAATGCTTGCCACTGATCCAGCGGCATGAACCTGCTCAACTGTGCAAAGTCACTCTAATTCCCTCCCTCTGTTTTTCTACCTTCTCCCCCAGGGGGCAACCACTGAAAGGAGTGACTACCCACCCATCAAGAGCTGGCAATTCGCTGCTATTAACCGTGACCGTGATTCCCAATCTGCCTGGCAGTTCTTAAGAACAGGACTGCAATGTCTCATCTGCAGTAAAAGTGGTTATCTGCACCCTGGCCTCCAATGCCCCACCTGATGAACATATGATTTCTCTGCAGCATTAAGGGATTTAGCACAATTGTAAGTGAAAACTGGAGGGGAGGCCGAGACCCCCAGATGAGCCCTGATGCTTTATTAGTCACTTCGCATATAATTGAACTTTCACCGGTTATACTTAGCTTGGGTGAGGTAACACTGAAATAAATGTCTGGGCTCAAAATGTTCCTTTTAAGTAGGAAGGTTCCTTTTAAGTAGCCTGGAAAACACCCATCCATATGAATGACTGTGCAGAGGGACCATGCATGTGATGGAAAGCACCCTTGTCAAACACTGTTTTTGCAGGCACGACAACACGACAACACTCGTGTAGCACTCTGTGTGTCAGTCTGCAGCAAACACCTCTGGCCAAGAAGGGCACAGAACACCACAAATCAAAGCTTATCACCAGAGCCGCACGTGGTGGGGTCAAAGCACCACCCAGGAGCTCCAGCCTCAGCAGTGCACTCTGGCAGTGGGAGCTTTACTACTGAGGTACACCCATGGCGTCGCTCCAGCTGCTACCTAGAATGTGTGTCGGTGACCCACCGATTTACAGCTGTAGCAGGACCGCATCCTCTCTTGAGAAGAATGGGCAAAATGAACTAGACCGTGCTGTAGACATGCACCAACCACAAGGAACATCCTTCAGGAAGGGAACACACAGCTGAAGGCTTGATCCAATGCTCCAGAATAAAATTTGTCAAATGGCTGTCCAACAGACAGCTATAGACTACAGATACATCTATGACAAGGATGGCCAGGGAACTATCTGGCATATGACCTTCCCTGTTTTTTAAACAGATTTAGGGCTCCGGGGAGGTCATGAATCTACAGTGGATGAAACAAAACCTGCAGTGCAGCAGCAGGAGTTAAACCATGGGGGGAGTGACACCGTTCCATGCTGTCCTACCCCCTGATTCTCTCCCGGCTTGGGGAGAGCCCCTGCAGTCCCTCAGCCTTTCTGACAAGCCAGCCTTTGATGCCTGCACTGCACTTGCTATGTGCTGTCAAATGATGACTGTTACCTGCCCAGCAGACTGTGGCTGTGTAGGATATTGATGCCTTAGGATTTTAGCTTTTATATTTTCATATATTTGCAATCCTGCAATTCTTTAGTGTATAACTCTGAACTCCATACAGAGTGTTAGCTACTGCTTTCCCATTTTGGTCAGACACAACGATTCCTCTCTAGGCCTGAGAATCAAGGACACCTTACTGTTTCAGGCCCCGAGAAATGGGAAAAAAAAGTGAGTTGAGGGGGAGCAAACTAAGAGAATGGGACTCCACTACCTGAAGCTGTAATTGGACAATTAACCTCTGATATGCAAATGGACAAAACTTATATCTGTCCGAAAAACGTGTGACTGTGTCCATCTTGGGTGTAGTCTCTGTGAGACTCCTGCCCTGCCCAAGGTGCATCCTGTGAAGGCCTTTCAATAAATCCCTACCCTTTATCCTTTCACTCTGTCCAGCCTCTGTTCCAGGTCAGCCTCTACAAGGCATCAATATCAGGAACCGTCTCATGATCACTGTCAGCACAGATTCCATAGTGAGACCAAGCTCTGGGGAAAGCTTACTAAAGCACTGCCAGTGTCTTTTAACGTTCAGTCTCCCCAGTAAAGTTTTTAATGAGAGAACATTTGATAAAAACTATGCAACATGGGAGTATGATAAACTGGTTTTGGTACGAGTTAGGGATGACTGCACACGTAACAAGTGGCAGAGCAAACCAGAGCCGTAAGTCAGTTATGCATGGCCATCCCTAACGATAGAGAATAAATTGTTTATTCCAACCCTCCTGTGTTGTATGTTATATCACAATCAACTCCCTGTGTATTGTAAAATTCAGAATGCCCTTGCAAGGTTTACTTGACAAAGGAGTTTATTTTGATTTTCATCTTTCATCTGTAAAACTCCCTTCTAACTCCAAAGCACTGTGAAAATCCAATGAATGGCCAACACTCAAGGTGAAGAATGAAATGTCAGATATAACTCTGAGTTTCCAGACTTTGGCAGTTGCAACTATCCTTAATATTACTTTTTCAGCTAAACAGTTCGAGAAGCTACTGTTTCTTGAGAAGGAGAAGTGCTGCTATATTGGTAAACTTCAAAAATATTAATTTTTTTAATATGTTTAAAATGGGAAGTAGCAAGAACAGAGACTTTTTACTAAAAGTTTAGAAAGAACTTAATAGTCAGCAAAGTCTCCACCAAAAGCACAGGGAAATCTCACATGGCAAAGAAGATATGGGTACTTATCCTCAAAATATGTAATTCATCTACATTGAGAGCTCTTCCAATGAACCAAGTAAAGATAATACAGTGGCTAAAGATATGCAGGTTTCAAACTGATAAGTTTCCTTGAAGCCAATTCTCGTTTTTAAGTTTTGATGTGAAATGCTGCAATTTAGGTTTTTAAAAGAGATTTTCTTTATTATGGCATATTTATGTTTCATATTGCATTAAGCAGTACTGTTAGAATATTACCATGCATTCTAAAATATGAAAAACATGTAAATGACCACTGCTTATACGCAGAAGACTTTTCCAAATACTAATAAAAATGTAATTCAGTGAAACACTATGATGAAGACAGGATTAAAAAATATATGTAACACATTGAGCAAGATAAAGCTTCCACCTTTCTTGTATTATTACATGTTTGTTCTTTGGATAACTCAAGATTACAACATGAAATGTTCTTCCTTATATCTGACACACTTTTTTTTCCCACAGTCCTTATTTCACAGTCTAATATACTATTCAAGTTACATACTGTGGTTCACAGCGTCCCCAGCAAGGATTTTATGATCATCTTGTGTTCTATTAACAGTAGTGGGTCTTGGTAAGGGAAGGCTAAACCATGGACTGGCAGGCTGATGTAATGGCAAGAAAGTTGAGATAAATTTAGCCACATGTTATCTTGAAAGCATTACTTAGACTCCAAAACTCTAGCTCTCACTGATGAACATGCATGTGTTGTTATTATTCTAAACACGCTTTGCAGTTTCTGTTCTGCTAAGATTTTAAAACACTTAATTCACCTTAATTAAGTTCCTGGGTACCTCATGTGGTGTGAAATTTATATTGTCTACTTACAAGACTGGAAACCAAAGTATATTTCAAAGTCAACATTTTCAAACTTGTGTAGTTTCCCTTAGGCACACAAACCCAGGAATTTTGAGTACTCACAGAAGTGGCTTCATTTTCAGAGATACCCATCAATATAACTAAATCCTACTCACTTCAAAGGTAGCAGCAGATGCCCATCAGCTCTAAAACTCAGATCACTAATCCATGGTCTAAACTAACCATGAATATTCATGGCAAGAGGCTGAGCCCAAGAGAGTTTATAAACTCACAAGAAATCAGTAGAAAAGGCTATAAGAGACCTCAGTACTCCTGAAAACCACTCCTACCCTTTTGCAACCTTGATAGCCTCATGTTAACAGAAAACGCATGAATGGGAAATACTCTTCTTGTACATTGTTTTTCTTTATTAACATATCCATCAATCTTGTACTGGTGGGTTTTCCTTATCTGGGCAATTAGTAGAACTTGATTCTACAAAAGCTGGCAAGAAAACAAGCCTCAACAACAGGTTTGCTCCAGACTCTTCCAGTTTTTAAACAATGCACTAAGGCCCTGCTCTCTGCATTAGGGAATGCAAAGAAAAGGAAAGAATACAAACATGAAGTGGCAATCCCATGGTTCTTAATGCATCCAGTGTAGTGTTACACATCAGAAAGAAAAATGCATCTTGAGACATACAGGTGATCATGGTCATCAGTGAAAAAAAAAAAAATTCAGCTATACTTTACTCTTAACTCAGGGCTATAACAAACCCAGAAGCCTGGATCTTTAATTATCTTTTCCTATAGGCTATCACCATGGCTTTGAATATGGAGAGAGCCAGGTAGCTCTTCAGAGCAAGGATTTGACAGATATGTGGCATCCTTGCTCCTGCTTCAGTGCTGACCTTAAACACAGCAGAGCCAAACTCAGCTTCAGGTGTTTGCCCACTGAACTCAGGCACAAACAAAACCAGCCATAAGACTAGCACAGGGCGGGTGAATGTATGGTTTTACTTACATCCTCATATGTCATTGCATCAAAGGAATTGAGAAACTGGAGTCTGACACTGATACTGTCAAAACAAGTGGCAAGAATCTCAGAAAAGAGAGCTTTATTAATCTACAGCAGGAACAAATTATTTCAGAGAGGTTTAGGTACCAACCTTTATGTAATAGAAAAAAAGATACATACTATCCCAAACAGCATTTTGGTTTCAGACCTTTTGTTTGTTAGCACCACAAACTTAATTTCATCTTCAGAAACCAGGATGGCCTTTAGCAACCCTTTTCTTCTCAAAAGGCATCTGAAGGGGTGCTGTCCTCAAAAAAAAATGTAGTGGACAATCTAGCTGCAGTCTGCAAATCTGAACAAATGTTGCAAGCATCCATTTGCCCATGACTGAAAAAAATGTTTTGCATTGAGAAGATGGGATGTGATCTCCAACAATTACCTTCCCAGCTCCTCGATGGGCATTTCAGTCCAACAATAGTGTCATATGAAAACTGCTTATTTCAATGGATTTTGGCTTCCATAGTTGACTGCAAAGATAGCCATGATTAGTAACACATGTTTAATAGAGAGGAAATCTAATTATCCGGGAGTTTAACTATGAACTCAATGAAAGCCATAAGGTACAATGTAAAATTTATTTTGGACAAAAGAATTTTATGAGGTTTTGTTATTACATAAAATGAATTAACAAACATCATAAGCTATAGGTGAACAGGCATCCAGAATCTCTTCCTAACCCTAAAGCACTGCTAGGGGAAAGACCTGAGTTCTCACAGTCAACAGACCAAGTCCTGCAGAATGTCTTTCTCCTTATGGACAAAGTACAGATATAAAGAATATCTTGATTTTGTCAAAACCTAAACCACAAAGTCTCTTGCAAATTATGACCAATAAATAAATTCAAAGAATGTTTAAAAATTTGCTGAATGTATGAAAGTTGCTTTATGAATTTTTCCCTCTACTAATTTGCACCTACTGCCCCAGGTACACTTGAAAGAATATGAAAGAACTTTCTAGAAATTCTAAAAACCTGGAAACCAGTCTTATAATGAAGATTTTGGTTTTCATCTTTTAATTCTCAGTGTAGGCATGCTTGGCAAAAGGCCCCAAGTACCAGTTTTCACTGCAGCAAAGCTCACAGTAATGTTCACTGAAGATCATGCTCATTTAATGCCTGTTGCTGACCACTGACAGAACAAAGCTTAGGAACATAAATACTAAGCTGAGAATGATTTGCTGCAGACATTGATTGTGTCCTCTCATTGATTTTGTCCCCTCAATCTACTAGAATTTTTTTTTTAAATTTCGTCCAATACTTTAAAAAAGAAAAAAGCATAGAAAAGAATTACTTAATGTTTGCTTTAATAATAATCATTCCCTTTCCTTCTAAAAGCAGAAGTCTAAGGGCAAGTATTTTATCTGACAGGCCATACTTAACCGTTACAAAGTTACCTTACAAGTTAAAGGTTCCTTTATTTCTGAACTTCTCACGCAATTTTCCGTCCCCTGTATTAAAATAACTTAGAATCTGCTTGAAGCTCTGAAAACCCAATTTTTCTTTATGAATCCAATCCCACTACTGCTGGTCTCTAAGTAAATCTTTAAGAGTTAGCTTCCAGCTTTTTGCTGGAAGATTTTTTAAAGTTAATGTCCCTTCCTTTTTGGGGTAAAAGCCTCTGATGTAATAGGTAGTTTAGGGGTGGGCAACTATCCTGGAAGAGTGACATCTATCAGCAGTGCTCCTTTGGGAAGAACACAGAGGCGGGTCCTTCTCATCTTTGCCTCCTTGTACTACCAGATCTGAATGCTAAAGATATCCTTTCTAGCCACACGCCGAGTATCTGGAGCACTGTAAGGGATGTGAATTCAAAGGAATGTTACTAGCAAAGCAAACTGGTGAATGAGACACAAAACCTCCTGTGTCATAAATCTTACTGGCAAAACTACAGGTTTTCCTCACTGATGGAAGTCCTAAAAAAACCTTTAAGTAATTCCCTTTATCCTGAATAAAAAAAAAAAAATTAAAAAAAAAAAAGAAAGAAAATGTCAAGCTAAGAGCTTTTGCAAATTGCTTTCCCTTCCTCACCTCCTTTTGTTTGGCCTTTTTTTGAGTTTGGTTTGTTGGCTGGTTCAGTCTTTTTGGGTTTTCTTTTTCTGACAGAGGTTGTAAAATGGAAATGCTTTCTAGAATGCTTCAAAGTGGTCAATTTTTTTTTTCCCTAAGAAATTTCAACCAACTCTTGTTTTTTGATTTTCAGACTGTGGAAAGTCAAGAAAGTAGTTTTTTGTTTGATTCTGTATCTGATGTCCATGTCAACAGAGGGTCTCTGCATCAGAGGCTGTGTTCTCTCCAACTCAGGCTCCTTCTCCTTAGGAAGCCAAAGGAAAGAAACACACCTTGCTGCCAGCTCACCCAAGGTATGACTTGTTGCCTTTTCCACTGTTTTGGTTTTTTTCCTGAAAGAAGGCATCAGTTGGGGAATGCAGGAAGAACCAACTGTGGCACCAACTTCTATTTACTTCCAGCTTCACTGCAAACCGTCTGCTTCCATTGAACTTGGCAGCTGACAATATTTGCTCAGCTTATTGTCTGCTTTCCAAGAATACAGCAAGTGTTGACTACTAAGTACTAGGCATGACGGTCTTTAAAGAAAATTTTAGGGAGGCAGCAAATATGAAAAATGATGCCAGGAAGTATCTACCAATAGTTTTCAACTTTCCATATTCTTCAGTTTCTTTAGCTGGTCCTTTGGTAAAGCTGTAATACCAGACAGAATCTGTTTCAACAAAACCAACATGAGAGATATTTACAGAGCAGGGGAGTCCAGCTCAACCCCTTCTTTTAGGATTCCTATTAACTTCCCTGCTCAATCTTTTCGGGCCATGCTGAGCAAAGGATAATAACAAACCTTGCTCTGATTTAGAAAATTTCTTGGATTTTTAAAACACAGGCATTGTTTGAAAAGATGAAACAGTGTTTTTACAGATAATATGTATTTTTCATAACATGAGTTTAAGAGAACCAAAGCCTTTTCCTGGCAAACTATTTTCTGTTGATTTTGTGTTCTACGTTTGTTCTCCTCACTCCCCTTGCCCCCAAGGCTCACAGTGCTTTCTCTTCAAGTACAAATCCAAACAATTACACCATCACAGCTCTGTTCCATTTACTGCTCAGCAGTTACAGACTCAGAACCTCCATATTCTTCTGCTATAAAGAAAAAACTGTAGTGACCCCAGGCCACAACATGCCCTCTAAGACCCTCTCCTTTCTATCTCCTCCCTCCACATGAAGGGGATGCACATCAGGCAAAGAGTGAACACAAAAGTCTCAGACCAGCAGCCAAGACAGGTATGTCTGATGCTCACCATGATCCTACAGCACTCCATTTGTAAAAGGTACACCTTATGTATAAATCATTCCAGGAGGATTTTGTCTGAGATAAGACTTCCTTGTCTAGGAGGCTCTGCACCACTCGTGACCTACGTAGTTCCCAATAGGACAGAGGTGGATTGTGTTGCCAAAGGACGGGCAAGAACAGCGCAGGAACTCATTGGGGACAGCTCTGCTTTTAGGGACCTGCATGACTTGTAAAGCTGCTGCAAAGACTGTTGCAGGTAGTGGAAAGGTGAATTTTTGCTGCAGCATTTGAGGAAGAAGTTCCCATTTTGTCATCACTTTGAGTGGCTTAGTAAGATTACTTGTTTTTAAACTTAGTTTAATTTTTCCTCTAGAACAAGCTGCTTTGAAATCCAGTGAAAGCTTTCCCCTCGGAAAAAGAGTTTGGAGATGCAGATGCAGATATTTGAAGCTGCTTCAAGTGCTAAAAGGGGCAGGGTGACACAGAGCCAAGGAGGAGCACAGCACAGCAATCTTCAGCAGCCTCTAGGTATCCAAGCAGAGAGGTCTGGAGCAGTGGGGATTGGTGTGTGTGAGGTCAGGAGCCTGCTGGGAGGGGCACTCAGGAGTCAGGGTAACAGAGGACTCCAGAGAGCGGACAGGTGGAGGCAAAGTTCAGTAGATTGGATCTGGGGAAGAGCCCTATCATCTAAGGACATAAATCAGGAGGGACTGCCAGTTCACAAAGGACACTATTCCAAGTAGTGCCTCTGAATGGGAAACTGGCTGTCAGGGCAAGTACCTGCAGAAGGTACCTGGCAACCCTTCTTCACCTGCAGCTTTTGGAAAAATGGCTGTCCATAAAAAAAGGCCATTAAATGTTCTTCATAAATTAAGTTTCTCTTAACAAATACTATAACTGAGCCAAAAAAATGGCTATCACCTATGCCTCTCTGCAGCTCTCAAGGACTTTACCAGCCAGGACATATGTCTTTAAAAAGGCTCCCAGGGACTTTGCTGACCCACAGCAGTCCTTTCAGGACACTGGTGCTGCCTCTGTCCATAATGTGAGCTCCAGACCTCCCACCCTCTTGGAAACTCCACATCTCTCCACTTACACTTCAGCATGAGCTTGTCTCCAGTGGCAAATTAATGCACATGAGGCAAGTAAGGAAAGTAGGTGAGACTAACTAGGATTAAACTGACTACAGGTCTGTGGTTCGCTACCCCACAGCCTCTAATGTGTCAGTGTCCCTTCTGCAGCTCAGCTGAGAGAGTCCTGGCACACAGACAATTTCCTGATATTAATCCAGGCACATAAAAACTGATCCAAAGACCACTAAAATAAAATAGAGCCTCACATCCACTTCATCCATACTGTAACGCAAAACTTAATAATTCACATACGTTTTAAAATACATTTTTTTTAATCAGGATGTTAATTTGGAATCTTTAGTATTTCGCACTTGCAATTAATCATGAATAAGAATAATAGTTAAAAATCCAAATATTGGTGCTATGATCACAAAAGGACAGGTAGGTGGTTGTAACCAGAACACAGAGTGCATTTCAATGGCAAAACACACACCTTTTTTATAACCACCAAACCTGTCCTACCGAGATTCTACAAAAATCTCATCAGAAAAAGAAGTCAAATTAAACTACAGTCTGTGAGATTTGGAGACAAATAGTGTATGCAAGAAGGAAATTATTTAATTGCCAAGGGATGTAACTGGTTTCTTCAAATTTTTAATCTCCTCTGTAGAAAGTAAAACAGACCAGGCACACGTCTTCCACATAAATGCCACTGTCTCACGCTGTTCAGCACCTTACATTTTCCTTCTTCATCAACAGTTACCGTCTTCCTACTGAACGAAAACTATTCATATCATCTTCATCACCTGTCACTGTTTAATTTGCTATCACTTTCACTAATATTACCTAACACCAAACAGTCTGGATGACACCTTCTCTCCACTGAAATTCAAGAAAAAAACCCCAGCAAACTAAAACACCTCTACAATTAGCTTTAGCAGGATCAGAATTTGCACTTCTAATCTCCCCAAGGTCTAGCAGTCCAGGGAACAAAAGTATAAAAAACAGCTGGGTCTGTACATGCTGGGACTTTGCTGAGCCCATAAAACAGCATGGGCAGGCTTAGCCTTCTTATCTCTTTGTCTCCTTATTTCCCTCTTTTCTCTTGTGCTCTTTAATTCTGTATTTTCTGCCTATGACTATTCTTATCTCATGTCAGTTGGTCGATCCCCATCCATTTTTCCTCCCCCAGATCTGAAAGAGCTTTTCCAGAAACTGGAATACTCAGCTGTTATTGACAACAGATGCTGTTACTGCCAAGAATTAGTGTTGCCCCTTTTGTTTCATTCCCTATCTTCTTTTTATCTGCCAGGGTCTTTTTTGTTTTGCTAGTTTCCTTTCCTGTCTGGTATCCTATTCTTACATTTTGCTCCCTTCAAAACTATCCTTCTCTCACCTGTTCCCTCATTTGTACTTTCCTGCTTCTGCTGCTTGCATCCCCTTTCTCCCCTGGGGTATCTCACCTCCTTTCTTTTTCTGTATTTCCCCCTCTCTCCCAGGTTTACTTCTGTCAGTCCCCTCTGCAGCTGTTTGCAGCTGTGTTTGCTGCTCTGCTGGCAGATCCTGGGAGGGGTGGACCAGCCTCAACGCCCATTATTGGTGAGAGGAGCTGCAGGTGTCCTGCAGCCCACAAACAACTCCCAGCCCACCAGGGCCTGCCTCTTCCCACCCAGCCCACCTTCTGCTGCCTGTCTGGAACGAAGGGCATCGGAAAGAGTTACAGGCGAGTGAAACCATAAAATCATGGCAGCGGTCAATAAAAAGGCTACAATATTTAGGTAAAACGTTTACTAAGCCACACAAATTATCTATTTTCTTCTATAATGCTCCATTGTCAGTCTTCAGCTATATTGTGCACTAGCACAAACAAAATTGAAGGTAAAAGCTAGGTGATGTGTTTTAAACCATTTTCATTGTTGAAAATAAACACGGAAGCAGTAATAACACTCAGTAGCTCACTCATCTTTAAAAGTGGATTTCTTCCCAGCAACATGGTAATACTCTACACCTAAACTTTTTAAACATTGAAAATACATACCATGTATTATATAAGATATATTATATTACACAATAAAGCACAGAGGCATTTTAATCAACTCAATAATCTGGTGAAGATCCGAGAGTGAAATAAATGTCTGGAATATGAACCTTCCTCTATCTAAATGCATTTTCTTCCCAGAAGTACAGCAGATGATACAGCATAGAGCTACAGGTCTCTTTCAGGGACAGACAAACATAATTTAAGCCTAATGCTCAGGATCACTCAGCCCACTCCAAGTCAAAATCAACTATGATTTTTCCTAGTGACATCAAAACTGACTGTGCCTCCAGAGGCTTTAACAGCAGCTTGTATGCTGAGGCCCTGGTGAGGTGAGGATCACTGAGCCAACAGAATTACCAACTTTGCTTAGAGTTGAGCACCTGATTAAATGTCAAATCAAAGCCAAAACAACCATCCCCTGTGGTGAAGTACTAAACCTCAGAGTGCACAGCAAGGCTCACAAGTCAGGAACATAATTCCTAAACTTTTTAAATTCTGATCATTTAAGCTGTTGTACCTTGAAAATTAATTTTACAAAAATACATCAGGACCTTGAAGCATTACCTTCTCTTAGGAAATTTCATGAAAAACCCTACTCTCTCTGCAGGTAAACAGTGTTTTTCACTGCAGCACAAAAGACAACTCAGGTACCTACTAGCCCCAGCATCACTTGCACTGCAGGATCCGCATTTGTGGCACAAACATTATAAATACTTTTGCTCACAGAGCGCAGACTGGCTCTTATTAGCCCAAATCTCTTTCCTCCAGCCCTGATCACAGGACTAACTTTATAGTTACATTTCAGAGGAGAATCAGCATATTTTGAGGTTCCCGTTACATTAATTTCCATTAAGAAATAGCAGTAGCCCTGGTGCCAGTAGACTCCAAAGTGGGCATATGGATATGTAACATACATGCTTTTTTTAAAGTAGCTTGCTACAAAAAAAAAAAAAAAAAAGTCCTTTTTAAAAATGCAAGAAAGTTACTGGAAGTTCTAACACTGAGTGCAATTCTCATTTCTTGAACATGCAGGAAGCAGGTGGCTATGGCACGGGGCTGCTTGCATTTCTCACCAGCCCTCACTGTACTGTGCAGGAGCTATTACACTGCACAAGAGGAACAGTTAATCTCTTTCTAAAGACATGTGAACCTTTGGCGAATGACCTTTCATTAAATTCCAAATTACCAAAGTCACCATTACTCACAGAAAAAAGTAATCAGAGTTTTGAAGTTTTTTTCTGTGTAATAATTTTTATGTATTTGCACATGTACTTCACTGCTAGTTACTTTTAAGGTTTCCTTCTGCAAATTAGTAATTTAAGGAGCTCTTTGCAGATCTTCTTCCTTAAAATAAAAATTTTACTGAATCAACGTCAACCTGTTAAAATTGCTACTTTAGAGAAACTAGGAGTAACAGAGAGGACAAATCCGGAAATCTGTGTAATCTTGAATGTTTCTTTTTTTTTCCTCCTTCAGAGGAGAAGGCATTTGTACACTTAGGCAGCCTGACAAAAATCTTAAAGTGATTAAGATTCAAAGATGGGCCTTCGTGACCTTTATGAATTTCCAGGAATATCGTCCAAGACTCAAAATGAAAATATAACAATTTCATTCTGCATTACTAAGCATTTCAACATCTCCAACACTTTAACATTTGGAGTAAGTTCTAATGCCTGCTTATAAATAAATCTGAATGGTTTTGCTCCCATTTCTCTGCCATTAAAGAACCCAATCAAGAGATGCTAGTTACAAGACTGTTATTAGGCACACATTAAAGTTGGGAAGGTGACAGCAGGTTTTCACCCACTGTGGTTAAGGGTCTCTGAAATACCACTGTCCGCACAGATATGCGGACCTAATACAAATTTAAAAAGCAGTATTTGTGATATTTGGAGTCTCCTGTAAGTCATTAAGTGCAACTTAGGCTCTCATCTAGGACTACTTAAAGTGCAATCCCTTTGTGTACGCTCCCACTTAGAGGGAACGCCAGCTCCCAGCACCAGCAGTATCAGATTCTTGCAGCATCCATGACACTTGTAAGCATTCAGTGGTCAGAACACCACTACATATCCTTCAAATGACATGGACCACTGAAGCTGGAAAGGTATCTTCAGTGAACCAAGCCGGCTGGTATCTCAGCAATCCACCAAGACTCGAGCATCGGCTCGCCCCCGGCAGCGTGCAGAATCTCGCCTGAGGAGTTGGTGGGGTTTGCGTTTTTGAAAGTCATCACTTTTGAGTATTGAAATGCAAAGGGTAGGCACCAACTTACAACAGCGGCATTTCAGAAACAGTTTACACTGCAAAATACTTCTATTTGATTTTTTTGATTTCAGAGTGAGACTCAGTTAGACAACAAGGTGATAAGCATGAGAGAACACTAAGATAGTGAGCTAGCCAGAAACAATAAAAGAGGGCACACCATCTCCAAAGTTAAACCATCTGGGTACCCATTACATGGAGATAGAAAGAATCCTCTGCATTAATGCTAATAGAGCCTATTATCTAAAATATTCATTAATGTACTAGTTTTCTTCTTGCTGCTGTCAATTCATTAGTAATATGCACTTATCAGTAAAAAAGCTTATAATAAGCTGAATAATACAAAGTGTGGTTTGATTTCTGTGCTACCACGTCACTGTGTAATACCAACACTGGAAGACGGTATTATCTTTACATTTTTGAATGAAGTACAAACATAGTTTAAAAGAAGATAAATAAATTTTGGATATGTTTACTGCTTGTTCAACTATGTGCTGTGCGTTCACT
The DNA here is from genome assembly GCA_013398955.1 of Callaeas wilsoni. Classification (NCBI taxonomy): domain Eukaryota; kingdom Metazoa; phylum Chordata; class Aves; order Passeriformes; family Callaeidae; genus Callaeas; species Callaeas wilsoni. The sequence goes on along the minus strand of VWPU01000342.1, from coordinate 1,873 downwards.
TCCTAACGCCAACCTCATATTGTCAATCTTTGACATCATGATTCATTACCTTATTAAATGAAAATAAGTGACATGTCAAGGATGTAAGGACTATGAAGTCACAAGTTTCCACGCACAAACAGGGACATCACCTCACCATCAGCAATATCAGGGCGTGCATAGATGATGCAGTTATTTATGAAAATAACAGATTGAGGACTTGGCTATTACAGTTTAAAACGCCCTGAAGACGTAACTCCTTGTTAAGGAATAACATGGTGGGAGAAAAAAAAAAAAAAATTATGGCCAAAAAATCCCCGACCCCAGATTCCCAAAGCGCGGGCGGCCAGAGGGCCGAGGGGAGGGGACGAAAAGTTTGGTGGTGCAGGGGGCGGGCGGCTCGGCCCCGCCACCGCCCCCCTTCAGCCGCTCCGGCCGCCGCGCCGCCCCCGGCCCCGAGGGGTCTGTGCCCGCCGGGGCTCCCCGTGCCCGCCGGGGCTCCCAGCTCCCGCAGCCCCCCTCCCCGCCGCCCCTCACCTGCTGGCCAGGCTCTGCCGGCAGTGCTGCCTGAAGGGCATCAGGTGGTAGTTCATGGCGTCCAGCAGCAGCTTCTGGCAGACGGGGTCGGTGCGCATGAAATCCACCGACTGGACCCGCTCCACCAGCTCCGGCGCCGGGATGAGGGCGAAGCGGAGGCGCTTCATCAGGTCCGGGGCGTACTGCATGCGGGTCTCTCGGTCGTGCTCCAGCCAGAGCACGGACATCTGGAAGAGCGCCAGCTCCGACTCGACGGGGGGGGGCAGCGAGTCGAGGAGGGCGCGCATCTCCTCGAAGTTGAGCAGGAGCACGTCCTCTACCAGGTACTTGTTGGCCAGCTTCTTGGTCTCCTCCAGGCCGTGCAGGGCGGCGATCTTGCACACCTGCTTGTAGTTCTGCACCGAGATCTGGTCGTTGAGGAACTGCACGCACAGCTTGGTGACCTGCGGGATGTGCAGGATCTTGCTGACAGACAGCACCTCCTCCACCGTGTCCAGCGAGAGGGTCACGTTGGCCGTGTACAGGTACTCCAGCACCAGCCGCAGCCCGATGGACGAGCAGCCCTGCAGCACCAGGTTGTTGATGGCCCGCGGGCTGGCCAGCAGCTTGTCCTCCGGGGAGGAGGATGGGGTGCCGGGCTCCTCCTGCGTCTGCGGCGGCGGCGGCTCCTTCGGCGGACCTCCCAGCCCGTCCTGGGCGCCGGGCCCCAGCCCCAGGGCGTGGGGGTGCCCGCCACTCCCGCCGCCGCTGGAGAACAGGGATCGGAAGTACTGGGAGCAGGAAGCCAGCACGGCCTTGTGGCAGTGGAACTGCTGGCCCTGGGCCGTCAGGGTCACGTCGCAGAAGAGCTGCTTCCTCCACAGCAGGTTGAGGCCGTGCAGCAGGTTGTCGCTGTGGCTGGGGTCGAAGGTGGAGGTCCTGTCCCCGGATCTGGACATGGCGAGCGGCCTCCGGCACACCTGCCTTTTAAACCCTCCTCCAACCTGGGCAGAGGGGTGGGGAGGAGAGCGGGGTGGGGGGACACACGGGACGACACAACAATAAACACAGAGCTTTAGAGGCCCGGAGGGCGCATCCCGGCTGTGCGCGCAAGGGTGGCGGGGGCGCAGCCGGGGGACGGGCTCCCCTCTGCCCGCCGAGCCGAGCCGAGCCGAGCCGCCCCCCCGTGCCCGGGACACGGACGGGCTCGCTCGGCGGGGCTGCAACTTGGGAGGGCTGGAGGAGATTTATTTTTTCTGCCTCTCCCCTCTTCACCCCTGCCCCCGTTCTCCTCCCTCCTCGGTGCAAACCGGGCAGTTCTCCGGGGGAGGAGCAAGGAAGCCGGGGACATTTTCAAAGCTAAGCCGCCCCCCCCCCC
>VWPU01000341.1:19554-74308 GCA_013398955.1 Callaeas wilsoni | reverse complement strand
CTTTAATAACTCCCCTGGGTGTGTTTGTCATGGGTGAGCACTGGGAGCTCCGATCCCAATGGAAAAGGGAGGAATTGGCTCTTGGGATCAGCCTCAGGGCACTGAGCATCCTGTTCCTGGGCTGAGCACGCTGCAGGTGCTGTGGCTTTGTTAATCCTGGAGGTCACAGTTCCTGTCTCCTGGCGATTCCTGGGTTTGAAAAGTGCCTTTCTGGAGTTAGGAACAATCCCACGAGGTTCCCCCTGTGCCTCCCTCACCTCGTGGCTGAAGGGACTGTGCTGATGTACAGTGAGGAATTGCTGCCCCTCTGCACAACCTGCCCAGAAATGCTGTTCCTTATTCCACTAATTATGGGATTTAATGGTAACTTTGCAGCTGGGGGAGCAGAGGGAGCACTGACTGAATGAGGCAGAACCAGGGACGTCCTTCCTTCTCTCCTTTCTAAAAGTTTTGCCTTCCTGTGTCCCAGGGCTGGTTTCCAGGTTTCATTCTCTGAAAATCCACCGAGCACTTCAGTGCACAGAAGGAGCTGAGCCCTTGGAAAAAAACCACAGGAAAATCGGAGAGCTGGGTGTTGCTGCCTGGGCTCAGATCTCCTGCCTGGCCCTTCTGGCTGTATTTCCAGCGAGATATTCCCTGGTTACGTGGTTTCCTCCCGTTCTTTGCAGCTCATGTGGCACAGACATGCCTAAAAAAAGATGTAAGGTAGAGCCCAGATGCTGAATTCGGGGTGATGGAGAGTTCAGTGCTTTCCACGGAGCCTTTCTTCTCCTTCCCGGATGGAGCAGAAATCACCTGAGGACGGAATGAAAGGCATTAATAACCCCAGGCTGTGCCACTGCCTTCCCAGCAGGCAGCAGCTCTCACAAGCGCAGGAGAGAGCCAGGGCTGCATTTACGGCGCGGGGGGAGATGGGGATGAATTTCTGTGGGATCTCAATGAGCTCCGAGCGTTTCAGCAGCACCCCAGTGCTGAGCAGGAAGCAGGCTGAGGGCTGCTCTAAAAGCCCTTCCTGGGCTGCTTTTCCAGGCTCCTTTCCATTACTCAGGAGGTCCGGGGGTGCTTTAATGTCCCTTTTCTGAGCTCCCTGCAGGACGTGCAGCCCTCTGTGTGCCCGTGGCCAGAATGGGAGCACTCAGCGCTCCTGAGCTCTGCTTCCAGTTGAATCTTGGTGTTTGGGGCTGTATCCCAGTGTTTTGGGCTGCAGTAGCAGCATTTATCAGTACAGCCTGCTAAAAACTCCGGAGAGGAGAACCAGAAGGAGAAGTGCAGGGACCTTGCACTGGGATTGTCCCGGCTCCGGTTATTGCTTCCAGTGTTCCTCTGGAGAGAAGCGCTGTGTCAGGGTGGTTGTTGGCTGAAGGAATGTGCTCGGAAAATCCTGCTATTCCTGTCCTTCCCTAACGAGGGCAGGCAGTGCTCCTTCAGCTGTGGGAGCTCCGTACTCGGTGCCTAACCCCCCAACCCATATGTTTCCCCAGCACTTGAAGGAATGTTGCCATTGGCACACACAGCCAGGTTTTCGTTTCTGAAGCAGGGCTTGTTTCTTAGAACCCCAGGTGTGCTTGGCAGCTGAAATAATGCCTCTGTGGTCTGGAGGTAAAATTAGCTGCTCTGGGAGAGAGATTTTCAGATTTTCATGCACTACATGCAAACGCAGAGGGTGTTTTCCAAAGAAAACCTATTTTGGCGTCCTCAAATTCAACTTGACCCGGGCTTGTTAGGCCACAGATCTGCCGTGGAATTAAGCTATAGCTGGAGGAGAGCCAGAATCCAATTACATTTTCTGCCTAATGGGTCATAATTTATGCAGTGAAGAAGGAGGCAGCGATGTTGCTGGGGGAAAAGGGCACTGGGCCTGCGTGGATGTGCACTGGGAAGGGCTGCTGGTAAATGGGGATGGGGAGGGCAAGGGTGCTGTCCTTCCTCTCGTGTTTAAAACCTTCCTGTCTGGTTTGATACCACCGATTCAGATCAGAAAATGGGCCTCATCCTGGACTGTAAATTGAATAAGGGATCCGTGGGGATTGTAAGCTTGGCAAAGCGTTTTTGCTGGAGACCACTGCCCTTGTCTAACTGTGCTCATTCCCTTCCCAGCCTCTCTCCAGGTGGACATCGTTCCAAGCCAGGGGGAGATCAGCGTTGGAGAATCCAAGTTCTTCTTATGTCAAGGTGCGTGGTGGCTGAAGCACCTGGGTTTAAGGAGTTCCAAACGAAAGTCCCCCGGGCTGCGATGACATTTGCTGCTGTAGGGTCCTTCGAGCCCTTTGGCAGGGGGATTTGTGGGCCCTGCAGAGCTGGGCTGCTCTCACTGTGCCGTTTTCTCCCCCGCAGTGGCAGGGGAGGCCAAATTCAAGGACATCTCGTGGTTCTCCCCGAACGGGGAGAGGCTGAGCCCGAACCAGCAGCGCATCTCGGTGGTGCGCAACGATGACTTCTCCTCCACCCTCACCATCTACAACGCCAACATCGACGACGCCGGCATCTACAAGTGTGTGGTCAGCAGCCTGGAGGAGGGCGACTCCGAGGCCACCGTCAACGTCAAGATTTTCCGTAAGGCAGCAGCTCCCAGGCTTTTCTCTTGCGCATTTGTGAGGCAGGATTAGGGGGGAAGCTGTTTTACCTTCCCAGGGAAAGGTTTGAAGGGGAAGGAGGAGGGTGAAAGGACAGGGGGTGTTGAGATGCAGCCTCCTTTCCTGGTGTGGAGGGGTAAGCGGGAATTAGGATGAATTGGATGGTCAGGGCATCTCCAGCACCTCCACAGCTTAAATCCTTCTCAGAGGCAGCTGAGCAAGGGGTGCAAGGAGAGATTCTGGTGCTTCTGGCAGGGGTGACAGAGAGAGGAGCTGCTGTGGGTGACACACCCCTCTAGTGTGGGGGAAAGAGGGGCCCACGCGTTCAGAGGTTTGTAATGAGCCCCCAGCTTGTCCAGCAGAGCCCTGCCAGCAGCTTCCCCCTCCCTGAGGGAGGCTGAGCAGCCCCACGGTCACGTTCTGCAGTGGGGATTGTTCAGAGTGGTAATGGGGCCCACCGTGGGCACAGGGCTGGAAATGGGGGTGCTGTGGGCAGTGCATTCACTCAGACCTCTACCCTCCCCTGGGAACAAGGAGATTTCGGGGGTTGGGGGTTTCCCTCAGGCTGGAGGCAGGAGCACAGCTCCAGGTGCGCTGAGAAAGCTGCAGTGACCTTCTCCTTCCCTTGTTTCCAGAAAAGCTGATGTTCAAGAATGCTCCCACCCCTCAGGAATTCAAGGAAGGGGACGACGCTGTGATCGTGTGTGATGTGGTCAGCTCTCTGCCCCCCACCATCATCTGGAAGCACAAAGGCAGGGATGTCATCCTAAAAAAGGATGGTAAGGGCTTGGTTCGTGTCCATTCCAGGGTCAAATGTCCATGTCCCGTCAGGGCTCACACACAAAGTGCTGCTGGTCACAAGGGACAGGAGAAGCAGTTTGTACCTGACACGAGCCCCTGGGATGTGGTTTAGTTCTTCTGGGTGCTGTGGCTTGGCAGTGGCAGGGCAGTCATGTTCCTACAGAAATGGCCATCGGGCTTCGGTGCTGGAATCAGCCAAGGAATGCTGGAAAAAAAACTCAGATCAAAGAAGTGCCATCAGACAGAAAGCTGAACGCTGTCACACCCCCAGCCTTCCTGAGGAAAAGGGGCTGGAAGCTCCTTGCAAGAACTTTTCCCTCTCTTCCCAAATGCTCTGTGCTGGCAGAGGCCCTGACTCCAGCTGAGCAGGTTTCCCACACCTGGCACGCAGGTGGAGAGGCTGGAGCTCTTGGGCAGGAGGGATAAATCCCAAATTGCTCGTGTCCCGATGTGATGCAGTGTAAAGGTGTCTGTGTGAACATTTCTCTGTTCGTGTCCCTGAGCACTGCACAGCACCAGAGCAGCTGGCTGCTCTCCACAGATGTTCTTCCTTGGCAGAAGCAGATCCAGCTACAGCAGCATCTCCAGTTAACGGTGGGAAGGGAGATTTTATTCCTTCAAGCCCAGAAGGGGCGCAGAGAGGAGAAGCTGGAGCAAGCTTCCCTTCCTTTTGTCTTTTGCAGTGCGGTTCATCGTCCTGTCCAACAACTACCTGCAGATCCGGGGCATCAAGAAGACGGATGAGGGGACCTACAGGTGTGAGGGGAGGATCCTGGCCCGTGGGGAGATCAACTTCAAAGACATCCAGGTCATCGTGAACGGTGAGGGGCTCGGGCTCAGAGCAGCACCTCAGCCCAGGCTGCTGCTGGAAGGGCAGCTTCGGATTCACACCATCCTCTTCCTCTGCTGTGTCCAATAAAAATGTCCATGGAGTGCAGCGAGTGTTTGCCAGGAAAATTGAGGTGTTTGCAGGAAAAACACACCTTGAGAAACCCGAAGCTTAGAATGAGGAACTGAGCTTGGTGGCGCTCACAAGTGGTTTTGGCTACCGCAGGAGGGTTTTTTGCCCTTTCCGCCCTGTGCTGATTGTTTTGGAGAGCTCGTGCCTCAAACCCTGCCGGTGACGGTGACAGGGCTTGGGTGACTGGTGCCATCACAGATGCACAGGGAGCCTCCCTCTCGCTCACACCTTGTCCTTTCCAACTCAGCCGTGGCTTTCTTCCCTTGCAGTCCCTCCCTCGGTGCGTGCCAGGCAGAGCACCATGAATGCCACTGCCAACCTCAGCCAGTCCGTCACCCTGGCCTGCGACGCCGATGGCTTTCCTGAGCCCACCGTGACGTGGACCAAGTAAGATGCTGTGTGCAGTGCCCTGCTGGGGTGTGGATGGTTTCCCCAGGCCCGGAAAGCCAGGCTGGAGGGAAGGAAATGTTCTCAGTGGGATGAGATGAGTTGATTTTCCCCACAAGAATGGCCTCGTGATGGGGCTCAAGTCACCTGCTGTGGGTTAGGCAGGGAGCACAGAGCCTGCCCAGGGGGATTGGGGTGGGAAGGAGAATCAGAGGGTAAAAATCCTGTTGGTTGAGATAAAGACAGTTTAATAAAGCAGAGCAGAACAAGGAATTCCTTCAGTGCTCCCCATTGTTCAGCCAGGTCAGCTGTGTCCCCTTCCAGCTTCCTGCATCTCCCTGTCAGGCAGTGATTCACACTCCAGGGATACTGTTCTTGGAGTTCTGTAGCCTTTGGTGAAGGTTACGAGCACAAACGGGCGTGGAAGAGCTGATGGCAGCTTGGAATGGTGCCTTGGTGTGCAAGAAGCCACCCTCAGTGGGGTTACGGCTCTGTGGTGGGCCAGGAGGCGAGAGCTTCGGCTGCCAAGAGCCCTGAGGCAGGAGGGGTTGGGACAGGTCACAGGGGGGTGGGGACAGGTCACGGGGGGGGCGGGAGAGGCCGCCGGGGGGGGGGGGGGGGGAGAGCTTCGGGGGGCAAGGGCCCTGAGGCAGGGGGGGTTGGGACAACTCACAGGGGAGTTGGGACAGGTCACAGGGGGATTGGGACAGGTCANGTCACAGGGGTGTTGGGACAGGTCACAGGGGGGTTGGGACAGGTCACAGGGGTGTTGGGACAGGTCACAGGGGGGTTGGGACAGGTCACAGGGGTGTTGGGACAGGTCACAGGGGGGTTGGAACAGGTCACAGGGGGGTTGGGACAGGTCACAGGGGGGTTGGGACAGCTCACGGGCTGAGCTCTGGAGCCCGTGGGGAAGGAGAAGCTGCTGGTCCCTGTCAGCACGAGGAGCTGCAGTGTAGTAACTGCAGGAACAAGCCTAAAGCAGCCTTGGACCCCTTCTGCCAGCACAGCCCCGTGTGCTTTGTGCCCCCAGGGACGGAGAGCCCATGGAGGAGGTGGAGGACGAGGACAAATACAGCTTCAACTACGACGGCTCCGAGCTGGTCATCCAGAAGGTGGACAAGAGCGACGAGGCCGAGTACATCTGCATCGCTGAGAACAAGGCTGGCGAGGCCGACGCCACCATCCACCTCAAAGTCTTTGGTAAAGAGCCCCTGAGCACCCCCTGGCAGCCCAGCCGGGTGTCGGTCACCCCAGGGTGAGCTGGGAGGAACCTGCTCATCCCAGTTAATGCCTGCTGGGGCTTATCCCGAGCCGCTGCTCTGCCTGTGCGCCTCTGCCATCGTGTGTGAGTGTGGGGGAAGCTCATCCCAGCTCCTCTCTGCTTCCCTCTGCTCACACACGGGCAGCGCTGGTGGGGTGAGACTCAGAGGCTGCTGGAAATAACCTTCCAGGCTGAATCCTGATCCACCAAAGCTGCTTTGGCACCTGAGCGGGGCTTGCTGTAACCTGGACAGGGAGGTGGACTCCACCCCACCGCTGTGTGAGCTCAGGCTTTTAGGAACGAATCAGCAGATTTCCTGCCTCCCAGGAGTCTGGAAGTGTTAAGGAATATAGAATTCTCCCTGCCTTGTGTGCGGCCACCTGACAAAGCTGCTTAGCAAAGGGCTAATTTGGGGCAGGGAAGGTGGGAGAGCGAGCTGGTAATCCCAGGGCTGAGCATTTGTACACTCCTAAATGGGTCCTCTCTTAGGAGCCTCAGCTGTGAGAATGAGCAGAAGAGGTTTTTTAGGTCTTTTACTTCTGCGAGGAGGTGCCCTCGTAAAAGTCACTCTGCTCCTTCCCCACCTGGCAGTAAATTCGTCACAGTTCTCCCCAGTGCTGCTTCCTCCAAGCGCTGCTGGTGGCAGACAAGCTCCATCCTGAGCCCCACCTGAGTGAAGGTTCCTTTTTCTCCTCCTCCTCAGCCAAACCCAAAATCACCTACGTGGAGAACAAGACAGCCATGGAGCTGGAGGATCAGATCACGCTGACCTGCGAGGCGTCGGGGGACCCCATCCCCTCCATCACCTGGAGAACCTCCACGCGGAACATCAGCAACGAGGAGAAGGTACAACCCTTCCCGAAGCCCCGTGGGGTCGGTGGGGTCAGCCCAGCTCGTCCCTGCCTGTCCCCGGCCCGGAACCGCATGCGAGTGCACGTGGAGCTGCTGCTGCTGCCCTGCACGGGGAGCGCGGGGCCCAGGGCCGCAGCCACACCTGGAGCAGAGCCCCAGGGACCCTTCTGTGGGGAGCCACCTCGGCCTAGAGCAGCCGGGGAGATGCTTTGGGATTGCTGCTGTGTTCACTCGGGGGTGAATTCTATTGAAGAGACCCCAAACCCTCTTCAGAGGGGTTCCTGCAGTTGCAGGAAGCTTCTGGGAGGTGGGAGTGAGCGCCCTGGTCCCAGAGCTGTCCACGCCGTGCAGGTGGCAGGTGAGGGGTGCTCCCTCTCCGGGGTGAGGGGGACCGAAATGAGCCTGTTCATTCCTCCTCTGTGCTGTCCTCTGACTCTGCACATCCCCGAAGCACAAAAGCCTGGCTGCCTTTTGTGCTCACCTGTTCTGTTGATCCCATCAATACCATTCTGTTCTTAAAAGGCAAAATTAATTAGCAGTTTTTTCTTCTTGAAAAAGAGTGCTGGTGTTGTTATTGGCGACAGCTCCTTTAATTAGATGAGGTTAGGATGTGCTGCTGTACTGGAGATGTTTCATAAGTGATCAGGAGGCAGAACTTGGAGCCAGAGAACGCCTAGACAGAAGTAGGAGTGAGGAGTTGTTGCTAATTAATAATCTCCTAATAACAGGATGCTTCAGGGCTCAGCTGCCTTGGCCATGCCAGGGGTTCTGGCTCAGTGTGGAGGCAGCAGGTGACACTCTGAAAGTCGTGGAGCAACAGAGGTGTCCACTGTCACTTGTCCCCACAGCTGCTGTCCTGCACTGCAGCTCCTAAATGAGCTTTTTTAATTGCCCCCATGACGTCAGCCCCTCCCCACGTTGTTCATGTGTAACTTTATTAATCAGGGTGCCAAAGTTTTCCAGCTTCAGTTCTTTCTTAGCATCTTTTGGATCCCAGGGCTGCCGTGAATCCCTGCAATGTTCAGGGAGAGGTTTCCAGTGCCTGCAGAAGCTGCAGCCTGACTGGGGGACCTGTTTGGGCAGAATTTGAGGTTATTTATTCATGGGCTTGCCTCTGTTAGGAGAGCCCTGGGAGGTGCCAAGGGCTGCAGTGCTGCTGGCTCTGGAGTTTGGATCACAGCCATGGACAGAGCTTGGTCAGGCAGGAGAATGTAAAAACTAAATCAAGTGGAAGAAGAGCCCCCCTCTGCAGCCCAGTTAAACCATCAAGATCTCAGTGGCAAAACTGCTAACTAATTTTTGCTGATTTTTGAGACTCATATATCCTGCTTGATGCTCTCAGGTTGGTGATCAGTAGCAAGGGAAATGTTCATGCTCTGAAACTTTGAGATGGGGGAAAAAGCCAAGGTTTGAGGTACTGCCATGTGTTCATGTGCTGGTTCGAACCTGCAGGGCAAACATTATTTTATCATATCCCATGCACTTTCTAGGCTGGATTATTTTGTTTGTGTGTGTGTGTTTTGTTTTGGTTTGTCTTGTACTTTTCCCATTCTCTATCTTGTGCTCTAAATTGAGGTGAACGTTTCAGGTGTCCAGAAAATCCTTAGGTCAGAACAGCTCTATAAATATTCTACTAGAATATTTAATTCTATTAAATGTTCTGTTGCAAATGCATATATTCAGTTTATTCCCCACTTTCTTTCTCTGGGTCAGCGCAGGGAAGTGGATGGTCTTTGATGCAGGACAAACAATGCTGTTGTAAGAATTACCAAGCCCTACTTTTGAATATTTCTATTATCCAGGTACTTGGATGCTTCTGTCTTGCTTCATGTTGTTTGCTCTCGTAATCATCTTTCAGCGTAGAATTTTAGAGATGCCTTAACTCCCATGAACATTCTGGAAAGCCTGCCCAAACCCCCAGAGAAGAAGCAAGCGTTAGTTCAGCCGTGTCTCTGGGCAGATTTTGGGATGTCCCAGGTTCTGAGTGCTCTGCACCCTTCCATGGAGCAGCTGTGGGGACATTCCTGGGTTTCTCACCCAGCAGTGCAGCTCAGCCCGTGGGGGTGGGAGGGAAACGCTCTGCAGGTCCTTGGTCCTTTATCCAGAGCTGGATCTCTCTGGGAGCTGCTCTCCCAGCCACCTCACCGTTCCCTGGAGGGCAGAAAATAAAGGGAACATCATCTCACCAAAGGAGTCAAAGAACAGAGGAAGGGATCGGCTCTGACTTCTCCCTCCTGCATCCCGAGCCCAGTTTAACCTGTGTGCTGTCACTGGGCCTTCCCCCAGGGCTGCCCCACGAGGCTCCCTGGTCCTTGAGCAGGAAAATGCCGATTTCTGGATGGATCTGGGTTGCTTGGCTGAATGACGGGTGTCTGTCACCCCTCTGAGGGTGAATTCCATCTCTGCATTGTGCTGGCCTAGAAACAGCCCAGTCCCTCCTTCCTCTCATTTTCTGGGTTGCTGTTGCTGCCCAGCAGCCTCTCTCAGCTCTGTGTTGTTGGCAGCTAAAGCAAATGGATGAGTTTTTAATAATTTAGGAATCTGAAAGTGCAGGAGGCTTTGGATTCCCCCCGCATTCCCTGCGTGGTGCTGGGACAGAGCTGCTCTGTCTCTGCCTGGGTGAGGAAGAGTTAGTCTGGAATTCTCTGGGGTGGGGAATGGGGCTCTGCCTCTTTCCCCACCCCCCGAGGGCCATTGCAAAGAAACAGCAGACTGTGAGGGTTTGGGAATGGGCTTTTTTCCTTCTTCATCTTCCTTTGGGTTGGCACCAAGGGATAAAAGGTGTCCCCCTGTGCTGACACTACAGAGAGCAGTGAACAGGAGTGGAAGGGGACTCACAAGGCAGGTCCCCGAACACGACTGGCCCTGAAAAAGGGATTATTCTGGATTGTTGGGCTGCCTGTCAGCTTTCGAGGAGCTTGTGCACAGCAGGATATATAGACCTAGAAACGACCAGGTCTTGGGAGTGTCCCAACCCCTGCAGGTGTTGGTGAGCTCCGCCCCAGGCTTCTAGTCACAAGCAAACCGTTTGCTTTCATCAGAGGCATTGTCAGACGAGGCTGTGTCCCATCTCTTGGCATCCCAGTCTCACAATGTTCACTAGAAGCCCCGTGGCAGCAACGCTCCGTTTTTGGTTCTCATTCCCTGAGCCTCCATCTCCATCCCTGTCACTCGTGTGTGCTGTGACATCCTCACAATGTCACCGTGCCTCACAGCCAGTGAGGCCATCCTGGCTCTCATGTTAGCAGGTGATTTTTGACTCCTGAACTGAAGGGGATCTGTTGAAATAAGAGGGACCAGGAGATACCTGAAATACAAATTACAGAGGGGGGGAATGGAACGCAGCAGCTTGGCTCTTTGTGAACCCCAGGGAGTATGGTCCACGCTGCTGGTGGCTTTCTCTGAGTGGGAAACACTTGCTTTAATGTAAGGTTTGTGCATGTTTCACTGCTGTGGGGTCGGGCCCGGCCCGGCAGCGGCTGGGTGCTGCCATCCCTGACCACAGGGAGCTGGAGCTGGGGGTCCTGTCCCGCTGTGCCAGGGCTCTGCAGCTCCAGGGCTGCTCCTCCTGGCACAGCCTGCATGGCCACAGGGCTCCGAATGCATGATGAGCACGTTAATCAGCGGTAATTAATCGGTGTGGGGGGGCAAACAGACGGGGGCAGGTAACCAGGTCTGTACTCTGCAATGCATTCAGTGGCCAGAGCCACTTCCTGAGCACCAGGTGTGTAGAAAAGGTGAGAAGTGACAAAGGAAACAATCACCGATTCCTAACAAATCAGTCTTTAGGTGCCATCAGCCTTTGTTTCGTCACTTAAAGACCAATTTAGAGGCTGTGAAATGGTGAATGCCAGTCTGAATTGAGGGGAAAGGGAAGGTGTGAGCCCCCCACGGAGGAGATGTACAGCTCGGAGCCTGCATGTGCACACAGCTCAATGTGCTGCGAACGCTGGTACCTGAAAGCAACCTTTGATAAACTTTTATTGCTTTTTTTCTGTTGTTGTTGTTGTGTTCTATATCTGTTCTCTCCAGGCTTCGTGGACCCGGCCCGAGAAACAAGAGGTATAAGATTACCAGACCTTTAGCAAACTTCTTAGGTTGTTGGTTTTTGGTTTCTCTTCTAAGCATTACAGATTAACAGATCTCTAGTGCAGTAACCAACTAAACGAGCATTAATCTGATCCAGTTAAATACCAGCACATAAAAGAAGCAGCTTCTAGAGGTAGAAATTGCTTGGCATGTAGTGATGCATTTTTTGGATGAGCAAAGTAGCTGTGTTGGGAGTGAGGAACTCTGCTTGTCACTTAAAAATTAAAGCAAAGGCGATTCACAGTAAAAGCAAATATAAAATGCTTCTTTCACCATTTTTTTCTATGCTGCCGGTGTGAATCATCCTCTCTTTCAGAGAGGGAAGAATTAGCACCAACCTGTATTTTGGGAAAGTAATTTTTCCCCAAGAAAGCCTCCTCTGCTCCAGCCAACTCACCTGTTTGCTCATGGCACTCCTTCAGTTTGACCTTCTCTTTAAAGGACAACTGCATCATGTTCCATTTCCAAGTCAATGCAGAGAAACCTTTCACGAGGGGCATTTCTCCAGAAAATGCTCCAAATTGCTCAATTATTTTTATTTGTCTTTGATCTGCAAGGGTCAGCAAGGGGGAGGTGGGATAATGCAGTGACCGGGGTTGGTGCAAATGGGGTTTGATTTTATTTCACATTCAGTGCTGTGCTTTAATAATAATAATAATAGTAACAATAATAACAATAATAATAATGCACCTGATTTGTAGCACTCTTGCTTTAAAACGGACCAGAAGGAAAGTTCCCGGGCAAATAACAGGGGTCAGGTGGAGAACAAAATGAGCTGTCAGAACTGGGTGACTTGGGTTTGTATTTTTAGGATCAACTTGGTGGAGGCTCTGATTTTTAAAATTATTTTTAAGCCATCTTAAATCCCAGAGGCTGAACAAAGTGAAGCTGTAACTTAAGCACCACCCAGCTGTGTTTCATGTGGGGCTGAGAAGATCCTGCCCATTCTTCCTTCAGAATAATCTCTTGGCATGTGGCAGGTGGAGGCATCAGATATTCAGAGCAGTTTGCATTGAAGAATTTGGAATTTGAGTAGTTGCATCTCTCCAGGACTCACAGGAATTCCTGTCACAGCTGTCCCCTCCCTGCCCCCAGTGTTTTCTCTGTGCTCTCTCTCTCCAGCTTTTGATTAATATGAGCACTAATACTATTAAGTTTGCTGTCTCTAAATTTCTTACTGCCTCTGTGGCTTACATCCTGCACCCCACTGGGGTATTTTCTCTTTAAAATTGCTTTAAAGTTGGCCAGGGGCTTTTAACACTGGATTCCAGTGGCAGGATGAAGGTCAGGGAATGTTTGGCATTAAGTATTTCACTTTTGCTGAAGGAATTTGGGGTGAGGAGGTGGAGTCAGTCGTGGCAGCATCTCTGGGTGCCCTCAGGCACACCCCAAACTGGTGATGCCCCTCTGGTAACTGGGAGTGGGTGCAGCCTTGGGAATATTAAAGGCTACGGGTTAAGTGCAAATACCAAACACTGCACTGCGAGCACGGAGCAGGAAGAGCCCTCGTCTTGCTTGGGTGGAATTCCTGCCTGTGGCCGGGATTTTCAGGGAGTTTGTGAGGATGGGGGAGGTGGGCGAGGAGGAGACAGGACCGTGTGGAATTATTAATGGATGCTTGTGTGGGAAAGGCCTGAGAGCTCCAGAAGCTGAAAGGAAGGGGGATAAATGTATTTTCTTTGTCTTTCTTCTGCCCCTTTGGCCCTGAGCAGTTGAGCTCTGGGCCAGCTGTGCCCACGGTGGCTGTGCCCCTGAGCATGGCCAGAATTTGGGGAAAAACACCTGCACTACCTCAGGATGAATTGCAATGTAGAGAACGTCCTGCAGTGTTCTGAGGTGTGGCTTACTGCCCGTGTCCCTGAGCTGCTCTCCCCAGCACTAGGAAGCTTTTTGTTAGCCCAGATCCTTGGAATCAGGGGGATTTAAGTAAAAGGGTTACAGATGTCAACATCTGGCTCCCAAGTTGCCTCTCCTGTCTCCAACAGCCAGAGCATCCGATGGGCTGCAGTAGGGATAGAGAAAACTCGTAATGTGCTTTCTTGGGCAGACGTTTTTCTCTTCTTTAGAGTGTTTTTCCTGATCTCTCTTTTTCTTCCCTTGTGCCTTCTTGTGTTAAAAAACAGAGCTTCATCTTCAGAATCAGTTGCATTGCTCATGAAATTATCACTGGCCATGATTTCCTGGCACTCCTTCGTGTTGGATCTTGAGGGAGTGGGGAGAAAGGCAGGAGACATTTGGATGTAAAACAGCCTTTTCTAGAATTACCTGTGGTGATCCTACACTGGTATTTTGTCCCTTACACTCTTCTAGTGAGGTCACAGAGCAAGCATTGAGAATATTCTCCCAGATCTGGAGTCCTGATCCATGGATCCTGCTGGAAGTGAGCTGGGCTTTGGAGGGAAATCACAGACAGGAGGGGAGCAGTGCAGGCAGGCAGTGATAAAAGATAAAAGCAGAGTTCGGTTGTGTGGACAGGTTTTGTGTAAGGTTCTAGGGAATGATGCCCACAGCACCACGTGCACAGGGAGCAACAGCTCCCAGCAGCACAAGGGACGGGCACAGGAGAGGGATGGAGTTTGCAGCTCATGGCATTGGCCAGACATTGCAGCAGGGAGAAAGAGAGGAGAAAAATACATGTAGCTGTTTATGTGTCATCAGAGATTCTGGTTTTGTGCGTATGAAATTGGCCTGGTGCACATGAACTGATATTGGATCTAACTGAGGTGACAAAGGACATTTATTTGTAGAAACTTTGTCGGTCTCAGGGCCTGAGACCTTCAGCTCAGCCCAGGGAGAGGCTTCAGGCCCAGAGGTCCTGAGATACCAGAGATGATTTTTGTGCACTTGGCTGTTGGGAATCTCAGGGTTTTACTCATCTATCAGCACTTGTCCTGTACCTTCCAAGAAAACAGATGCTCCTGGAGAGTGGCAGGATGCAGCAGCAGGCACAGCCACGAGGGTGCCAAATTTACTCCTCGTACTCGTGCCGCAAAATCAGAAATTAGAGGAGAGAGATGGTGCTTAGAGCTTCCAGGCTGAGCAGGGAGAGAGGAGTCCATGGCTTTGTGTTTTCATGGATTAAGGGAGCACGTGGGCTTTGGTGACCAGCTGGAGAGGAAAGCCCCGCGGGCTGGGGTGGCTCCTGGAAGATCTCCTTGGATCTTCCATTCCTTGTCTCCCTGTCGGTGGTATCCCCACACTCTCTTGCGTGTGGGAAATGCTTCTGGAGTTTTCTTGAGGCACGGCTGTCTCTAGAGGTTTTCTTGCCCTTTTCACTGCACTTTCCTCTCTTTGTGTGCCACGTTCAGGTGAAAGTTCTGAGCTTCCTTTTTGCCTGATTCAGCTCTGAGCTCTGGGTCTGTTCTTCCTTATCCCGTTTCAGGGGCACTGGGATAAAACCAGTATTGCTGAGAGAGCAGGAGGGGCTGCATTCTCTGACTGGAAGCTGTTGGGGAGGTTTCTTTTTGTTTTTTTTTCCTCTTTGCATGCTGGCACAACTCTTTAACCAGAGCTGGATCTCTGCAGTTCCCATTCTGGGGACAAGCTTGACTTTGTCCTCAGAGGTGTAGTAGCAGCTGATACTTTGGTCCTCCTTTTGATGTTTCCCCCTTCTCCTGAGCGCTCTGAGCCACTGCAGTGGGCCCTGTGTGACAGGGAACAACCTCTTGGAGCTGCCACTGCAGTGGGCCCTGTGTGACAGGGAACAACCTCTTGGAGCTGCCACTGCAGTGGGCCCTGTGTGACAGGGAACCTCTTGGCGTTGTCCCTCGTGGTCTCAGCCGGCCCCAGGTGAGGTGACGCCCCCAGCAGCGCGGGCTTGCCGTGGGGCAGAGTTCGTGCCGTCCCTTGGGGCTGCTCCAGGGTCGGGGCTCGGCCTCTGACGGCGCCCTGCTCTCGTGGCAGACGCTGGACGGGCGGATCGTCGTGCGCAGCCACGCGCGCGTCTCCTCGCTGACGCTCAAGGAGATCCAGTACACGGACGCGGGCGAGTACGTGTGCACCGCCAGCAACACCATCGGCCAGGACTCGCAGGCCATGTACCTGGAAGTGCAGTGTAAGCAGGGCACGGGCGCGGGGGGCTGGGGTGTCCCCGTCCCTTCCCCGCCTGGCGCCGAGGGGGAGCGGCTCGGTCGGACGCGGGGCCGGGGCCGGGATGTCGCCGGGCGTTCGCTCCGGCTGCCTCCGGCTCGGGGGCTCTTTGCACCTCGCCGTGGATCCGCTGCGGTCCCATTTGCCGGGAATCAAAATTCTCCCCAGAACAACGTTCATGGCACAGTTTCCCAGAGCCATCCTGCCGTCTGCTCCTCTGAGGCTGAGCAGGTTTTCTCTTTATGCCCTTCAGCAAAACACACTCCCCATCCCCTTGGATGAGAGGACAGTTCCCATTTCCTATATTAGATTCCCTTTCCCGCATTAAGGTGGCCTCCAGCCAAGGGATCCTTACAGCGAGGCTGCCTGGGCTGCTTTGGGAGCCTGGCTGGCTCCAATTGCCTTCCCAAATGTGTCTTCCAGATGCCCCCAAGCTCCAGGGCCCTGTGGCCGTGTACACCTGGGAAGGAAACCAAGTGAACATCACCTGTGAGGTGTTTGCCTACCCC
The DNA here is from genome assembly GCA_013398955.1 of Callaeas wilsoni. Lineage (NCBI taxonomy): Eukaryota > Metazoa > Chordata > Aves > Passeriformes > Callaeidae > Callaeas > Callaeas wilsoni. Next base: position 58,783 of record VWPU01000341.1, on the reverse strand, counting down.
AGTGCCGTCATCTCCTGGTTCCGGGATGGGCAGCTCCTTCCCAGCTCCAACTACAGCAACATCAAGATCTACAACACCCCCTCAGCAAGTTACCTGGAGGTGAGGACAGGCCAGGAGGGCTCAGTGCCGTCAGATAATTGATGTGGAAGGAATTCAGTCTTGTCCTCTTGGTAGAAATGAAGTTGGGGTGGTGTTTCTAGCATAAAAATGCTGAGAAAAATCAGATCATAGAAGACAAAATCAGGAGGTGGAAGATAAAGAACATCAGGTAACAGAAGGCACAGCCCCTCCTTGCTTCTGCTTTTTGCCCACTGCAGTTCTCTCCCCCATGGACAGCCCTGGGAGCACAAACACCTGGATTTTACTGTAGCTAAATTCGGGGTGCCTTGGCAGAGTGCAAAGGGTTTTGTGATCCCAGCCTGAGCCTTCCTTCCCCCCACAGGTGACCCCAGACTCAGAGAACGACTTTGGGAACTACAACTGCACTGCTGTGAACCGCATCGGGCAGGAGTCCTCCGAGTTCATCCTGGTGCAGGCAGGTGAGCAGGGGGGCAGGCAATGTGTCAGCAGGTGACAGAGTGGCCCTGCCTTCCTCGTTTGTGCTGCTGGGGTAGCAGGAGAGCAACCTCTGCTTTCAGAGAGGCTGTTCATGGGTTCTGTGTTGGGTTGGAGCCACTCAGCGTCTCTGTTCCCTTGTTTCTCAAGGGGCTCGTTCCTTTCTGAGCTCCCAGAGCACTTTGTCAGGGCTGTGATCTTTGATCTGTGCACCCCAAATCTGCAAAAATCCCCCTCCTAGCAGCTGTAATGCAGGATCTAAGGCTCAGAGCTGTGCCAGCCCCTGGGGGCTCTCCAGGGCTGCCACAGAGGCGGATTTGGGAATGGCTGAGCCCTGCATTGCAGTGCCCTGTGGAAGGGGCCGTGGGGACAGACTGGCATCCAGGAGGCTTTTGCTGCACTGCCCTGCTTGTTTTCTTCTGGAGAAGGGACTGGGGGTCTCCAGCCTCTTCGAGAGGAGAGGAAATGAAGATCTGCGCACTAATTAACATGGTTAAAAGCTGCCTGAACACTCCGCGAGCCTCAGCCCTACCCCTCTCCTCTGCCAGGGGGTGTTGGCTGTTCCCAGTTGCCCGTGACTCAGTGGCTGTTGTCCCTTCTCCCCAGACACCCCCTCCTCGCCCTCCATCGGCAGAGTGGAGCCCTATTCCAGCAGTGCCCAGGTGGAGTTCGACGAGCCCGAGGCCACGGGCGGGGTGCCCATCCTCAAGTACAAGGCGGAGTGGAGAGCCCTGGGCGAGGGGGACTGGCACTCCAGGCTGTACGATGCCAAGGAAGGTAGGAACGACCAAAAAAAAGGGTTCCTTCCCTGCCAGCACCTCAAAAAAAGTGACTTTCCTTTGGGGAAAAGCCAGGAAAGGTGGAGGGTTCAAGCTGGAGGCTCCAGACAGGATTTTTTTTGGAGTGGAGGGCCCTGGGCGAGGGGGACTGGCACTCCAGGCTGTACGATGCCAAGGAAGGTAGGAACGACCAAAAAAAAGGGTTCCTTCCCTGCCAGCACCTCAAAAAAAGTGACTTTCCTTTAGGGAAAAGCCAGGGAAGGTGGAGGGTTCAGGCTGGAGGCCCCAGACAGGTTTTGAAACATTTGCTGTGAGTGAAACCTTGAATTTTCAGGTGGAAATGAGGGTTGGGCTGTGCTGAGAGCTCTGTCACAGGCCTGTCTGAGCAAGGTGAAAACCCCTGTGCTTGGAATAAAAGCTTTCACTTGCTGCTTCCCCCAGGAGACTTTTCAACCCTCATCTGTCACCCCTTGGTCCCCCTTGGAAAATAAACCCTGCTATTCCAGCAGCAAACCCTGTCTTGTTGAAGTGATCTATAGCAGTGCTCACTGCAAAAAATCCATCTCGGAGTCAAATAAACGAAAAGAATTTTGATTTGGGGAGGACTGTGAAAAGGAGAGTTCTGCTCCAGAGCTGAATCTTCCACCACCAACCCTGCGTGGAGCCGAAATTCTTGTTTTAGTTCCCCACTGGGGTGATGTGATCCCAGCTCGAGTCAGGTTTATCTGTCCCTTTTCTCCCTGCATGGGGCAAACAGAGTTTATTTCTTTCTTTGAGTCCTGAGCTTTTCTCTGCTTTTATCCCCCCTTGTTTCTGCCCCAGCCAACGTGGAGGGGCTGGTGACCATCACGGGGCTGAAGCCTGAGACCACCTATGCAGTGAGGCTGTCAGCAGTCAATGGCAAGGGCGTGGGGGAGCTCAGCCTGCCCGCCGAGTTCAAGACACAGCCAGTTCGTAAGTAGAGCCCGGCCTCCCTCTGCTTCTCCTGGAGCTCCCAGGGAATCCCTGCCGTGCATGGATCTCACCTTTTCTCTCTCGCAGACCTCGCTGCACCCTCTGTTTCTGTGGTGGGTTTTGGTTGGAGTGGATTTTGTTGATAGTTCAGGACTCTCCTTTGGAGGGAGGAGGCAGAGGAATGGTTTCGTTTGCACTGGTTGGTGTTTCCAGTTTCACCTTGGTGTAAAGGAGAATTTTAATGAGAAAAAGCAGCTGAGAAGGGTCTTGGTCACAGAGAACGTGACTGTCACAGGGCTGCTTTGTTTTCCAAATTCAGGTGTTCAGCACGGGGCTGGCCTTGGGTTGTGGAAGGGAAGGGAGGGAGGGCTGCACTTGAGAGGATTCCATGGATCCCTCAGGCTCTTCCCTGCTCTGCCTGGGCCATTTTCCGTGTCCTGGCAGCGAGGGAGGGCTGCACTTGAGAGGATTCCATGGATCCCTCAGGCTCTTCCCTGCTCTGCCTGGGCCATTTTCCGTGTCCTGGAAGGGAGGGAGGGCTGCACTTGAGAGGATTCCATGGATCCCTCAGGCTCTTCCCTGCTCTGCCTGGGCCATTTTCCATGTCCTGCCGTGGCCCAGCGCTCTCCTGTTCCAGGAAAGAATTAAATACCAGGGAGTTCTTCAGGATGGGAAGGAGAAAAGGAGGAAAAAGCTGAAAAAGCGGAGTGGGCAGGGGAGATGTGACGGAAGCAGGCAGGGAGAGGTGGCTGTCCCCTGGTTCTTTCCCGTTCCTCCTGCACTGTTGCTCCCAGCCCGGGGTAGCTGCCCTGCAGCTCTGCTGGGATTCTCTCTGCAGCTCTGCTGGGATTCTCTCTGCAGCTCCGCTGGGATTCTCTCTGCAGCTCTGCTGGGATTCTCTCTGCAGCTCTGCTGGGATTCTCTCTGCAGCTCTGCTGGGATTCTCTCTGCAGCTCTGCTGGGATTCTCTCTGCAGACCCCTGTGCTGGCCCAGGGCCGGCCGTTCCCAGCCCACCCCGAGCATGCCTGGAGACCCCTGAGCTGTGCCCGGGCTCGGCTTTGCCGCCTTCTGCCCAGCACTGCCGAGCAGGACACACCTGGGATGTTGATTTTCCAGCTCCATATTCTCTGTCTCCTCTTCTCACATCTTCTACATTTATTTTTTTTTGTGTGTGTGTGTCCATCTCTGTCTTTTTATTTTGTTTCTGGTCTGTGTCCCATCCATGGATAAACTCCAGGCATCCCTCACCCACGTAAGTGCTCTCTGCATTTCTTCCACTCTCTCTTTGTTTTTTTAGAGTGTTCCTCTAACACCCAGAACTTTTAGCTTTTAATTTAGTGCCTTTTTCCTCTCAGGGGCTTTAGGATTGGAGTAACTGGTAGTGTCCATTTCCTAACAACACTGACTCTGGAGTAGCCACTCTGCTCTTTTTTAGAACAGAATTAGGGTTAACTCTTTGTTTGTGCTCTAAAGCATGCAATTGAAATGTTTAATGTAGTGATTCTCTAATAATAATAATAATAAAAATAATAATAGTTAGCTTGTTGACTCAGAGTGGAGTAGTGGAAGGCTTCGTATTTATGAGTCCATTAAAAAGTGTTCAATTTTAATGATACTGAGATAATTCAAGGAAATCAATTTAGCTAAATTGCAGATCTGGTTTAGGCCAGTTGAGAGCCAACCAAAAACTTTGGAATTTTGAGTGTCTCCACAATTTTGAAAGCACAAAATTGAAGAAAAAAATTCAAATATTTTTTCCCTCTTCTCACTAATATTTTTTACCACTGGACAGTCTTCCAGCACTTGTGTGATTAAATAAATAAATCTCATACTGAATTTTTAAAAAACAGCATGTTCCCCCATCCCCAATGCAGAATGGGTCAGAAATGTGATGGGTCTGTGTAACTGTGAGTGCAGAACTGGGATGGCTCCAGAGCTTTGGGCCTCTCCAGTCAGAGCTGATCAGTGGAGCTCAGGAAAGCTCTTTATCCCGCTGAGCATTATTGCATTTATCAGTGCATCCTTGTGGGGAGCTGCTGTTACTCCCAGGATTACAAGGACAAGCTCAGAGAAGCTGCTGTCACATTCTTGGAGATTCCTGAAGTAAAAAAGAGGAGAGGGGGGGTTTTTTTGTATTTTATTTTGAACCCAAATTTCGAATCACGCTTGTGCCATTTCCCCTTAAAGATTGCACGGGACGAGGGCTCGGATTTGGGGGAGCAGGAAGGGGAAGGATGGATGGACAGAGGGACAGGCAGGGCTGCAAGCTGCAGTAGTTGGGGAGTCACCTGGGAGGCTTGTCCAGAGCATTTGTGCAGTCTGAAATTGTTCGGAGCCTGTTAATTCCAGGAGAAATGACGTGAGGGTGACCGTGGTCAGGGTTAGGGCTCAGGCTGAGGGCTGGGGCCCTTCTGGGCTGGGGGTCCCCATCAGTGCTGCAGGGAAAGGGGCAAAAACCCCGCTGAGGAGAGAGGAAAAAGAACATTGAAAGCTCTGTTGCAGCCCCACCGCCAGACCTGTCTGCCCAGCCTCATGGCCAGCACCTGGGGACAGGTAGGTGGCTTTGCAGAACATTCCATCACTTCTGTACTGGAGTCTTTTGCTTTTTTTTTTTTTTAATTTATTTTCCTGTGGCAATGGGCTGTCAGTCGCTCTGTGCTCCCCAGCTGCAGGGTAAGTTTCAGTCCTTCCTCCTTTAACCCATTTTTCATTTCCAAATTCATCCTGCTCTTCCAAGCTTTGCAGCTGGCATCATCCTGGGCGTTGTGTCCTGCAGTTCTCTCTGCTCCCTCCCAGAGCCCATCTCAGATCCCAACTGAGGAGATGGCACCACAGAAATGCCCTTTTTTTCCATCTCTGCTGGAATTCCAATCGCCTGTTTGAGGGCAGAGTCACAAGCAGGAAGAATTCATGTCCCCTCAAGTGAGATTTGAAGGTCACAGAGATGTTTCAGGAATTTTAGGGCTCAGTTTAACCAAAGTCACTCATTTTCCTTGCCCTATTATTTAAACTTTCTGTCTGAATGTAAAACCTGACACAATTTTTAATGCCTGCTGGGATAAGTCTGAAGTCATTTTGACTCATTTAATTTTCCTCAGTAAGAAAAAGGAGTTTCTGTCTATCTTAGAGGGCCTCTCCATGAGGTAATTAGCGATAATTATGTATTATACTGGCGCAAATGAGAGTTTTGGAGGTTGGGAGAGTATCTGTGTGACTTGACCTGGGTTTGTATTTTCATTTTAATAATTTGCTGCTTTTCTTCGTTTCCTTTTCCTTACAAATCTGAAGCCAAACAAAGGCTTGGGGGAAAAAGGGTTTTTTTGAGCCCAGAAGTGTGTTCAGCCCCGAGAGTGTGTGTGCTGTGTGTGGGGCTGGTGCCGAAATATCTTCATCTCCAAACCCCCAAGCCAGCAAAGCAACACTAAAATTCCAAATCCTCTCATCCCCTGGTTTTTGGCAGCACTTCTCAGGAATCCCCTCCCTTTGCTCACCTTATTTCTCTTTCTTCAGCCAGTGCTGCTGCCCCCACGTCCCGTTTAGCACAGAGTGAGTATGGCAGGAGGGCTTTGCTGCTCTGCATGATCTCCTCACCGAGTGTGGTGCATTTCTAACATCCCTGGCTCTTTTCCTGCTTCCCTGGAGTTTTTTTTCCCCCCAAATCTCTCTCCCTGGAGCTGCTCTGCAGCTTCGCAAGGTCTGATTTACCCTTCTCGTGTCCCTGCAGTTCCATGTTGGAGGCACAAGAGTGAGAATTCTTTTGGTTTTAAAGGTTTCGTGGGGAATAGCAGAGAAATCCCTCCCAGCTCGTGCCCCTCCTGCTGGGTTCTTCCCAGGACCTGTGGAAGCAGAGACATTCCTTGTCCTTCTGCCCTGGAAATCCTGGTGCCAGTGCTTGCAGTCTGTGCTCTGGGGAGTGCAGGCTTCTCTCCAAACCCACTTATTTCCCGAGGTGTTCACATTTTTAGGCTCCTTGGATCTATTTTCCTCCTCTCCCTGTGTTCCCTGGGCACATTTTTGGGCTCCTTAGGTCTTATTTTCCTCCTCTCCCTGGGTTCCCTGGGCACATTTTTAGGCTCCTTGGATCTATTTTCCTCCTCACCCTGGGTTCCCTGGGTGGGAACGAGCAGGGGGTCAGCTCTCAGGAATTGTTCCTAGAGGCCTCCAGAATATTCCATTAATGGGCGGGTTGGGGCCAAAAGCGGGCAGATCTGGAGGTTTGGAGCCGCAGAGGCTTGAGGGTGACAGGAGCCTCGGGGCAGGCTGCCTTCCCTGTGCCCCGGAGGGGCCTGGGGCCGCCGGGACCCCCTCCCCGAGGGCAGGGCTTGGCAGCAGCGGCAGGGCAGGGTCTCTGCAGCCCCTGTGGGTGACACAGCCGTGCCACCAGGGCTCGGGGTCACCCTCACTGCTCTCCCCGTTAACCCTCCTCCCCGGCCCCGCCTGTCCCCATCTCCGTGGAGTGCTTCACCTTGACCTGTCCTGTGCATCCTTCCTGACCTGTCCCGTGCATCCTTCCTGACCTGTCCCGTGCATCCTTCCTGACCTGTCCTGTGCATCCTTCCTGTTTCCATGGCAGCGCAGCCTCCCGCCGCATCCCGGAGCTCCGAGGCACCGAGTGAGTAGCGGGGACCGGCCGCCCTCGCCCGGGAGCGCTGCCCGTGCCGCTGCAGCCCCGGCTCCGGCACTCCCAGGGCTCCGGGGCGTTGTTTCGGTGGCTGCTAACTGCAGTTTGCTGTGTGAGCACGACTGATCCCAGCATGGTGCCGCTCCTCCCCCTCCTCCCCTCGCTCCGCCAAGCACGGGCTGAAAAATGGGGATGAAATATTTAGAAAAGGCACAGAGAGGGAGAGACAGAGGAATAAAACCCCACAAATTATCGTTTCCGAAAGGAATACTTCCCTTTCGTGCTTCCCGTTTTAGTTTTGAAGCTGCCTTTGTAAAAGGGATGTGGATTAAATAATTTTCCTGCTGCCCTGCCTTGCTCTGTTTGATTTGAATATAGGGAGATACAGCTGGTATTAAAATTAGGGATTTTGGATGCTGGAAGAAGATGCAAATGAGGAGGTAGAATATCCTGCAGGAGAGATCCCAGCTTAGCCCCAGGGCCCTGCTTGCCTTAAAAGAAGCCTCAGACTTCCAAAAAAATCCCATTGTGAGATGGGAACTGGATTCAGACTCCCTCGTTGGTTGGGTGGTCAAGGGAGAAGAAAAACACTCGAGACCTAGATTTACCTGCTGCATGTGTGTGTTTTGAATAACTAATGATTTCTACAAAGCCAAATGCTTTTCTTGTGATTTGCAATAATGGAAAGCATGTTTGTGGAAATATGAGGTCGCTCAGGTAAAGTATTTACCTGAGGCAGGTTAGAAATGGTTCATTAATCCTGAATGGAAAGCACTAGAAGCATGAAGTGTGGGATGATCTTGGGGGCTGGGATGGAGGGAGAGCATAGTACAGCCAGTCAAATGGGTTTATAATTAATTATAATTAATACTGCATTTGTGACTGGCATGTTTCGTGGTCTTACACGTGCCTTTAAATGTCCTGTATCTGCCAGTGCCCACAACCAGCGTGCTCCTTGTGCAGTAATTTCTATTTCCAAGGTGCCAGACCCCAACCCCTGACGCACTCAGGTGCTGAAGAGACCTTTTAATTCCCGTCAGACTTGGAGGATGGGCTGGAGAGGGCGAAGGGCAGGGTCTGCTAATCATCCTTTATTCCTTAGGAGGCAGAGACTCCCTTCTGGCTGCTCATGTGTGGGCTGGAGACAGCTCCCCTTGGAGAGAGAACGTTGGGTTCATGTTTTACAGAACATTTTGTTCTCAAAAAGAAAAACTCTTTACCCAGAAAAGATCCTAAGAGCTAATTAGTGATAAACATTTCCCACAGTTTTGTTGGAGGGGGAAGGAGGAGGAGGGATGCTGGCTTTTCCAGGGTGGAAGTTTTCCCTTTTCACCTGCACTGAAGTTGGGGCTCTGCTCTGACTGGGAACAGAGCTGGTGTTTGCGTGTGCACTGGCTTTTCAGGGTGAAAGTTTCCCTCTTCACCTGCCCTGAAGCTGGGGCTCTGCCCTCACTGGGAGCAGCGCTGCTGTTTGTGTGTGCCCTGGCTTTTCCACGGTGAAAGTGTTCCCTTTTCACCTGCACTGAAGTTGGGGCTCTGCTCTGACTGGGAACAGAGCTGGTGTTTGCGTGTGCACTGGCTTTTCAGGGTGAAAGTTTCCCTCTTCACCTGCCCTGAAGCTGGGGCTCTGCCCTGAAGTTGGGGCTGTGCCCTGAAATTGGGGCTCTGCCCTCACTGGGAACAGAGCTGGTGTTTGTGTGTGCACTGGCTTTTCAGGGTGAAAGTTTCCCTCTTCACCTGCCCTGAAGCTGGGGCTCTGCCCTGAAGTTGGGGCTGTGCCCTGAGCAGGAGCAGAGCTGGTTTTTGTGTGTGCCCTCCGTTCATGCAAACAGTGCCCACATTTGTATGCTGGCTTGGGCTGCAGCCTGTGAAAATGTGAAATTCAGCAGCACAGAAAGGGCACTGGCACGGGGCAGATGCTCCTCCAGCTCGGCATCATTTAATGACTGCTGCTGCTGGGAATGAGCTGTGCTCTCCCCTGGCCTCGCCTCGGGGTTCAGGGAATGAAACCAGGAGCAATTAGGGAGCCGGAGCTGCTCCGTGGCACCGCGGAGGCAGCGACGGAAACTCAATGAGGCTGCAGAGTTTCCTTCCCTGCCTTCTTGGGGTGGGATCAGTGGCACGTGGGAGATGTCTGTAGGCAGGGAGGAGGTTTAGGAATGTCTCTCCTTGGATTTAACCCTCTGAGGTTGCTCCAGTAAATAGTTCTGTGCCTGTTCTGACGTTTTTCTTGCAGCTCTCTCCACTCTGGGACCTGTTTTGCCTTGCAAGGGTTGAGCTCACTTGAAAAAGGGGATTTTTTTTCAGGTTGGACGGGGCTTGGAGCAACCTGGTCTGGCAGAAAGTGGCCCTGCCCAGGACTGGATAATCTTTAATATTCCTTCCAACACAAACCATTTTATTCCATTTATGCTGCTAATTCTGCCCTTGATCTTTACCTAAAGCTTCCTCTCATGAGGACAGGCAGCCTCTCTTGCCTGTTTTGAAATCTCAGGTTATATTGAGCTTCCTGGAGTTCGGGAGATGTTTCTTCCTGACCAACAGACCCAGATTTTCTTTCCAGGCAATCTCACAGCAACTCTTCAACCTCCCTCCCTCACTCTTGCCCAGAGTTCCGTGAGCCTGTGTTTAAAGAGAATGGATTGAGAGCTTGACTGTAACAAATGGATTTTACATTTTGTGCCATCATTTTTTTCCCCCGGTAATGGTCTGTCCTTAATCTTGGCAGAGACAAGCACCCGAAAGATTAAGGGTTCAATTCCCTATTCATCAAATTAACAGGGAACTAGCAGAGCACTGTGGAGCAGCCTCACTGAGATGAGACAGAGGCACGAGCGTGAGAGACGCGAGTTACGGGCTGCTTTGGGAAGGGAAGCGGAGCCCGGGCTCGGTGCTGTGCTCCGGGCTGGCAGCTGGGTTTTCCCCATCCCCTGCCACTCTCCGTGCCCTCCTCCACCTCTGCCAGCCCTGCTGCCTGCCTCGGGCGCTGTTGGTGATGGATCCCCCGTCCTGGCAGGCAGAGCCCAGCCCTCGGCGTCCCTGCCCGGTCCCACTGACCCCGCTCCGGGCTGGAGAGCGGTCCCTGGGGATGGTCACCCTCAGCAGGGTTTTGTCTCCTGCCCTTGTTGTTGTTGTTGGTCAGGAGCTCGTTCGTGCTGCGCAGGGAGGACGCACCGGTGTGGGGTGCCGAGGTTTATCCTCGTTCTGGGCTGATTTTGACCTTTTCGGCGCCGCTGCCTCGGAATAACAATATTCCCTTTTCCTTCCCAGCAGTTCTGTGGGTTCCTCCAGCAGTCCTGGCACTCGCTACAATGATTTTTGTTCCTTTTGTTCTTTGTATGACTAAGCAGTGACGCAGCTGTGCCTAACACAAGGCCGTAACTCAGTGCTTGCTGTGGTTTAATATTCTTATTTTCCAGGCGGTTTTACTGTCCCCCTCAGTGTTTCTGATATATGCTGGCTAATTTAATTTTGCTCCTATTTTTATTTACTCTGTAATTCTGTTGTTGATTTTTTTCCCTTGCCCATTGTTTACATCAGTTTTTTAATTTTTTTGTATTTTCCATGTGACCTCCTCCACTTTCCTTTCAACCAAACTCATGTGCGTGCGTATCATGTGAATTTGTCATGTGGCTTGCATGGTGCTGATGATGTCGTCCTCGCTGGTGAACAGAAGGTAAAATACTTTGTTCTGATTGGTTGCCTAGATTTTTGGGGTGAGGATTCCCCTCTGGGATCTCCAAATTCCAAAAAAAAAAAAAAAAAATTCCTTTCCCACTGAGCCTTTTAGGAGGAGTTGCTCGTCACTGTCTGCATGGGAAGAACTCGATTTCAGTCCTCTGCGTTGAGCTGGAAAAAACCTGGAGGGAAAACAGGAAAAAAAAAACCCAAAAAAATCACCTGGCTCAGTCATTTGCTTCTTCCTTCTCAGAGTCCAGCAAGGAACTGCCCTAGGAAGGTGCTACAAAACCTCTGGAGTGGGCACCAAAGGCCAAAATCCTTTTGCCTCTCAGGGTGCCAACCACAGACTCGAATTTGATGAGAAATTAGGGCTGAGAGTCTGGGAGCACCCTCTCTGTCTCCTGTTGCTTTAGCAGCATTTTGACCCTGTAAAATACGCATTATATACAGATATGTGCACACATCCACACTGCACACCTTTAGTAGCCTTCCAAAATAATCCTGACTTCTCTGTCTCTGAAATCTGATTATTGGGAAGCATGTCACAGTTTGATTTAAGAAATAATTTTCTTTTTATTGTGAGTAAAACTTAAGCATAGCTAGGTTGAGAGCTGTACTATAAAATACTCTCTCTGTATAAAACGCTGTTATAAAATGCTCTCTGTCTATAAAATGCTACGTATAAATCCTGTGAAACGGCACACACAGGGTTCGTGGTGGGAGCCAGACCTCACACAATTCGCATCAGAGGCGCTGCTGCACTTTTGCTGCCAGAGCCCCTCGTTCCTCCCACGGAGCCTCTGGGAGCCTTGCAAGGCTTGACCCTGAGCTCAGCTCACAGGAGCTGCTGATCCCCAGCAAATCAAGAAGCAAATGATTGACCCTGGCGCTTTCTGGAGGTGGAATCAGTCTCCAGCAAAGCGTGGGGTAGTGGAGAACAATTCCTGCAGCGCTGTGATTTTTACATCACTCTGGGCACAGTCCCAGCGGGGGGAGGGAGGGAAGCTCCTGCTTTTCTGCTGCCCCAGCCAACAAGGAACTGTGAGAACCAGGGAGCAATTGGCTTTGTACAGTCCAGGAGTTCTGGATCACCTTTTTGTCTGGGACCACCCCCAGGAAAGGATCGAGGGTGGGGTTTGCCAGGAAAACAAAACTAACACCAGTAACCTTCCCACGTGGCTGCATGCACAGAAGAGCCCTGTCCCGGTGCCTTCCCTGTCTGCTGCAGTTCCAGGAGGATGGGACACGCGGCTGTCTCGTTTCTGCACGTTCTGGTTTTGTTCCTTTTTTCTGCTGCTGGTGTTTGCTTCCCTCGTGTGCACCCCGACCCCCACCCTGTTCTTTCTCTGTTTTGGCCGCTCGTGGAGGCTCTCCCTGGTGTCTGTTCCCAGTCTCGTTTACGTGGTGCTCAGAGACGGCAGGAATCGGCCCTTTCCTCGTTCCTCTGCTGCAGAATTTTCCAGTTTTGCTCTCTGAGCACAGGGAGGATGCAGGACCTTTCCTTGCTGCCAGCTGGGCAAGGGTTTAAGCTTAGTTTAAAGCGCGGATTTTCATATTCTCTTCTCTCCCCACCTCAAGTTGCATCCACTCCCGGTGCTGCTGGCACCCTCTGAAAAACGTCATAAAAACAAGAATTTCTGACATCCAGCAGACCAGTGTTAGAGCAAGGAAGCACTGAACAGAAACCAAACACTTGAGAGGATACCAGGAAACAGTTCCTGCTTCCCTGCAGCAGGAGATGATTGGTGCTAATGGCTTAGCAGGGAGTGGATGAAAAATAAATTGGAAATGTAATGGCTCGGAGCGCTGCCCTTAGCTCCCCTGCCACCAGCAGGTTTGGGAAGCCATTCAGGCTTTGGGAGCCGGAGAAAAGTCCTTATTTCATCGCTCAGACTCACCCTGGGTTCGTGTGGAGCCCCGGGAAGGGCCGGCTGAGCTCCCACTGGATTGTGAGCCCTGGCACGGGCGCTGCAGGGACGGGCGGCCCTGGATGCCCGGCACAGCGGAGGCTGCTGCCCTCCTGCCAGCTGAACCTGGGTGCCAAGGAAGGCACAGCTTCTCCCACAGGTCGGGCACCTGGCTGGGTCCTTTTTTCCTTCGCTGAGTGTCCGGGGGTGAAGTTTGGACGTGGCTGAGCCCGAAGCCCTGGGCGCTGTCAGTGGGAGCACGAGGTCCTGCGTCCCTCCTGCACAGAGAGGGTTTTGATCAGATGTTGGTGATTATACAGAGGAAATCTGGGCTCTGTGGGGCTGCTGCTCCCCCCCAGCCCAGCAGCAGCAGCAGGTGGGCTCCTCACAGGTTTCAAAGGCTGGGAACCTCTCTGAGGAGGGTGGGCCAGGCCGATTTCTGCCGTGTGTGAGCAGGAGCTGCCCCGGCATGGAGCACCCCTGGAATGCTGCTCTGCTTTGCAGCCCCTGCTGCAGGGAGGATGCATGTCTGAGCATGAGTCCCTCCTCTAACCTCCTGCTGACCACCTTCTCTCTTCAGCTACTCACATTTTCACTCATTATAGGGTCGCTGGTTCTGCTGGACTAAACTTTTCCCACTAAACTTCTTCCTCCTCTGTTTGACACACTAACCCAGTTTTAATTTTACAGCCCTGTGTCTGGATTGCATCCACCTGCTTGAGAGAAATTAAATAAATAACGTATTTATGGAGAGAAAACTATTCTTTACCAGGGCTTGCACTGCTCCACCCGTTGGTTTTCAGCCCTTAGGAGTGTTCTTTTCCTTGAAGAGAAATGTTTCTCAAAGCAGAAATGAATTTAAACTGTTGGGGGAGGAAGGAGTGAATCAGGAGCTAGAAATTAGATAATTCCAAGTGAAGAAAAGGAAGCAGAGTTTCAGCAGAGCAGGTAATTAATCATGGGAATGGCTGTGTCTAAAGTACAGCAGCATCTCTGACATTTAAAATCAAGAATAAGCATCTTTCCAAAGGATGTTCCTATGAGTCTCGGTGCTCAATCACTGGGAAAGAAATTCCAGCCTGTGTTAGATAAAAGGTCAGATTCTGTAAGTGCACTGTTCCCTTAGCACTTGAAGATCTCTGTACTCATTCCTAATTACCTCTGAGATGGGAGGGGAGGACCAAGGAGATGCTGTTCTCACTCTGTCCATCTGCCACAGACACAGCGAGAATTCAGCATTGCTGCTCGAGGAGGGCTCAGGGTTCACCCAGAGCTCAGCCAGGAGTGCCCCTGCCTGCCCCTGGGAGCTGCTTTGGGCGCAGGGTGACAGAGCAGGCGTTTCCTCCTGGGTCCTGTGGATCGCTGCTGACCAACCAGGACACGCCTGTTGCAGAACAGCTCCTTCCAGTCAGCTCCTGTGCTGGTTTGAAAGCAAAACCAGTGAGAAACTCCAAGTCAGAAGTACAATTTAATAGGAAAAACTAAAATAAATGCAATAGTACAAAAAGAAACCACTGACAGAGTCAGGATACAACCTGACACCCTGTCAGTCAGGGTGTTGGTAGCAGTCCAATAAAATGGTGGCTGCAGTCCTCCAGAGTTCTGCTGAAGATGGTCCTGTTGAAGCAGTGATCCTGTAGAAAAGGTCTGGTCTTCACCTGAAGGTCCAGTGGTAGCTCTTGTCCTCTGGGAATCCAGTAGGTAAGGGCTGCCTCTGGTGTTGGAAATCTTAGCTTATATCCAGGATGGGATGCTTGGTTCCTCCCTCTGGGCAGAGCATCTCACAATGGGAGGATGGAATTTTGTCAGTCATGTGGTGAGACTGGATGGCCCATTAACAGGAGATATCCCCCCAGAGGGAGGATGGGTCATGGGAGAGATAAGGAACCCTGCCCCACCTGGTTTGGGAGAGATAAGGAACCCTGCCCCACCTGGTTCCGACAGCTGGCCTATTAACAGGAGATAGTCCAGACAAAGGAGGCAAGGGACACAGCCCCACCTGGTTTAACAGCTCCTGAAGATGGTAATAGAATACACTGCAACCCAGGACAGCTCCACAGCCAGAAGCAGGGACTTTGTGGTGCTGTTCGTCTCTTGGGATTGAGGGAAAAAATGTAATTGCTTGGTTAATTGATGTGTTCAATTTGCCCAGGTGAGGATGAAGTTTTCCTGTTTATTTGTGCCTTAAAGCCCACTTGTGTCACCGTTTTGTGTCCAGTGCGCACTGAGAAAGCTGTCCCAGGGTGGAATCCACATCTGGAACGTCCAGGGGGTCTGTGGGAGCCTTGCAGTGGGGATAAAGGGAGAGGAAAGGGTTCGGAAAAGCAAAATATAACCTGGAAAAAAGGAAAGTTGCCTCTTTACATCCATCAGAGGAGTTGCTGTGTTGTGAAACACAAACGTGTGTGTCCCACTCTCCCCGAGTGTGACTGATTCCCTTCTTGGAGCAGTGCAAGAACATGGAATTCCTCTTAAATCACAGCTTCAGCCCAGGCCTTGCAGTTTTGCCATTAGTATTTAACCAAAAAATTGTGCTCACATTCCTTTGAAAGGGAGGAGGGAGAGGATAGGGCTTCAGATCCTTTCTGAAGGTGAACTTCCGAAGGATGCTGGAAGAAGAACCTTCCTGTGGCCGCTCAGCAATGCCTGTGCTGTCCATGAGGAGCTGGACACAAAGCCAGGGGGTGTAAATCCGGGGTCAGACCTTCTGTATTTGGCTTTTTTAGCAGAGATGCAGGGTGGGATCGGGATCCTCCCATGGAGTGGAGGAATTGAGGAGCTGGGCAGGAAAAGCAGTTTGGGAGCAGTGGGTTACAGGGATGGGGTCGTAAATCAGTGTGCCCTACAGAAGGAAGGGACATTTCCATTTCCTGCTGGTGGCAGGGGTGCAGTTTGGGAAATGATAGCTTTTTTCTGCTAGAAATGGTTATTCCAGAAGAGTGAAGGGCTCCAGGTCTCTCCAGTATCCACTGGAGTTCACCAGTGCAGGCTGAGGGAGAGGATGTGCTCTGGGGTTCTGTTCAGCCTCTCTCACATTCATTTAAGTGGTCCAGCAACTCTAAAACCTCTGAACAAATTCAAAGAGCAGACCTGGGTCTGTGTGAGAGGCACAAGGTCCTTGTCAGTGATGCTCTTTCCGTGCCCATCCCACGGGGCAGCCTCAGCCCGTCCTGATGTTGGCCAGGTGTTTCACAGCAGTTCTTGCAACAGAACCAGCCAGGAACTGGTCACTGCTTTGGGACGTTCTCAGGGGAGGGGGGATCCTTTTCACTCTGACTTCGATCCAGCACACACAAAAATGGAAATTTGGTGTTCCAAATGCAAGAAATAAAAAAGGGTGTGGCAAGTATTCACCCCAGACTCGTGGTGTCCTCTGTGTCTGGGTCAGCTCATGCCCTGAACTGAGGATAACAAAGCATTTTTCTGATTTTTATGAGTACTTTTTCCTTGATAATATTCTTTTTCTTTCTTCTTTCACAAATAACCCTGAATGCCCCGTCGTTGCAGGGGAACCCAGCGCCCCCAAGCTGGAAGGTCACATAGGAGAAGACGGGAACTCCATCAAAGTGAACGTCATCAAGCAGGACGATGGTGGCTCCCCGATCAGGCATTACCTGATCAAGTACAAAGCTGTAAGTGTGGCACGCCCCCGGCGCTCTGGGCTCGTGGAGGGATGGGGTGGGTTTGAGAGAGAAATCAACTCAGATGGTTGAAACTGGACGTGCTGGGATGTGAAAGAGCGCTTTTGCAGGGCGGAGAGGTGCAGGAGTTGCAGCTTTCGCCCTCTGAAAATAGTTTAGTGATGGGGCAAAGATGAGAGGAGGGAGTGAGGGGAATCTTCTCAGAAAACAAGGTTCTGAGCTGGAGAGAGGCTGCTTTGGCATCTCATCCTCTCCACCCAACAGCCTGTGGTGGTTTCACTGAGGCCCAGAATAGCTGGGGTTGGGGAGAGCTCTGGAGTCCACAGGGACATGTCCAGGTGGATTTGGGATGTCTCCAGAGGGGCAAACTTTCCCTGGCTGCCTGTTCCAGAGCTCTGCCACCCTCCATGGGAAGAAATTCTTCCGCATATTGGGGTGGAACTTGTGTTTTAGTTTCTGGCCACTGCTCCTCGTCCTGTGACACCAAAAAGAGCCTGGCCCCATCTGTGGTCCCCTCCATGGCGCCATCCCTGGCCCCATCCGTGGCCTCATCTGCGGCCCCATCCGTGGCCCCATCCGTGGCCCCCTCCCTGGCGCCATCCCTGGCCCCATCCGTGGCCTCATCTGCGGCCCCATCCGTGGTTCCATCCGTGACCCCATCCCTGACTCCATCCCTGGCCCCATTCCTTGCCCCATCCCTGGCCCCATCCCTGGCCCCATCCCTGGCCCCATCCCTGGCCTCATCCCTGACTCCATCCCTGACTCCATCCCTGACTCCATTCCTTGCCCCATCCCTGACTCCATCCCGGACCCCATTCCTTGCCCGATCCCTGGCCCCATCCCTGGCCCCATCCCTGCCCTCTGGGGGGTGTCTGTGTGGGGTGCCGGTGCTGCTGAGCCCCAGGGCTGCTCCTGACCCCGTTCCCCGTGCCCCCCTGCAGAAGCACTCCTCGGAGTGGAAGCCCGAGATCCGGCTGCCGTCGGGCAGCGACCACGTCATGCTGAAGTCGCTGGACTGGAACGCTGACTACGAGGTGTTTGTGATCGCTGAGAACCAGCAGGGCAAATCCAAGCCCGCCCACTACGCCTTCCGCACCTCGGCGCAGCCCACCGTCATCCCAGGTACCGCTGCTCGCCCTCTCCGTGGGCTCCGCTGCCCGTTAATGCCACGGAGCTGCCCCTAATGCGCCCCGGTAACCCTGACAGCTCGCTTGCTTGAAGCCCGTTCTCTCGTGGTTGGTGCCCCCATCCAAAGCTGAGGGTTGTGGCTGTGTACATACCTGTGGCAGGTATGTGCAGCGTCGGTGGCAAATCCCCGCCTTGCTGTTCCCGGGGAACGCTGGCTCTTTGTGTCAGGTGAGGAAAGCGCTGGGCAGGAAAAGCCTCCCGAGAGCAGAAAGTGAAATTCCCATTTTAAACTCAAGTAGGCCCTTCAGCTCTGCAGGGTGATGCTTTTCACAGGGCAGATTTCCCAGATCTCCCTTCCTGCTCGTTTGTCCATCGTTGGAGGAATAAAGGCATCAGGAGTTTGCTGGCAGTTGGAAGAGAGGCGGTGAAAATCTCTCTCTGAGCATTTTTCAGTTCAGGTTACCACGTGACAGTAATTTTCAAACAGCAGCGGTTCAGTGTTGAGGAGGGCATTAGGAAAAAATAACTCAAAAGCTTTAGGATGCTGCTGGAAGCTCTTAAGACAGACTGTGCTTATTAGTGTGCTCAAAAAGTGAGGGGTAAGGACAATGACTGCAAAAACAAGCAGAACTCTCAGCTGGGAAACTGGAATTGAGCAGTTTGGGGCAATCTGTTGAAAGGACAGTTAGGATTCCTTTTCTTCTGTGGACATTTTTAAAAAAAAAGGAGGGTGGAAAGCCACACAAAGCATCCAAAACCTGAGGATGGGATTGCTGGAGCAGCTGTAGATGAAGGTTGTGGTGGTTAAAGACAGAGGGATGCTGGGTCAGGCCCTCCCTGCACAGCCAGGGTTGGTGCTGCCAGCCCTGACCGAAGGGATTGACTTGATTTCATCCTGTCTCACGTTTTCTCTTGAAGCCAGAGAGTTTCCTTCAGGCTTCCCCTGAGGATTCAGTCCCTGCCCTGCTGCCCCATGGCCATTCCCTGGCTGAGAGAAGCAGCTCAGACCCTGTGGGAATGCTGCAGCCCCCCTGGCTGAGGCAGAGCGCGTTGTTGAGCACAGAAATGGGTGACTTTGGGCTGGAAAAGTGGGGCTGGCAGTGAGGAGGAAGGAGATGGGGCAGAGGAGAGACTGGGGAGTGCTGCTGATGCCTTGGAGAGGCTGCCCTGGAGCAGAGGCTGGGCAGAGGGAAAGGATAAAGGGCAGGGATTGATGGAAAGGGCGTCCCAGGGCCTACCTTAAGGAGCGCAGGAGTCTCGCGGGCAGAGAGTGCACCCAGGATGGACACAGCCACACGTTTTTGGGCCAGCTAGAAGTGCTGTCCATTCGCATATCAGAGGTTAATTGTGCAATTCCAGCTGCAGGCAGTGCAGTCCCATTCTCTCAGTTTGCTCCCCCCAACTCACTTTTGTTTCCATTTCCCTGAGACAGTGAGGTGTCCTTGATTCCCAGGCCTGGAGAGGAATTGTTGTGTCTGACCAAAGTGGGAACAGCAGTTGCTCACACTCTGTGTGGAGCTCAGAGTTACACACTAAAGAATTGCAGGATTACAAATATATGAAAATATAAAAGCTAAAATCCTAAGGCATCACTTGAGCAGGGCATAGTTTTGGGTGGAAGGACCCTCATGAAGCAACGCACTGATTCTCATTTTAACAGCTCTAATCCTTGCTCCCCCTCTGAGCCCTTTAAATCCATGTAACATGTGCAGGAACCCTCCAAAAAACGGGGAAAAACCCAGTTTGTTATCAGAGGTGAAACTTCTGTGGCCTCTCTGAAGTTATTCCTTGCTTAGCTTGGTGTGAAGCACAGCAGGAGCCGGGATCTGAGGCTGCCTCTCAGATGTTGCACTTGGAAAAGCAGTTTTTGGGATGCAGGGTTGCCCCAGGAGCTGGAATTCAGCTGGTCCTCAGAAGGTGCCGTGATCCACGGGCAGTGACATGATTATTGCTGGGTTTGTGACTCTTTCTCCAGGGTTTTTGTTATTTTGGCCTTTCAAAATAACACTTTTTGGATCAGTGTTCCCTGATCCCCAAACTGAAAACACTGAGGAAAACATTTCCAGGGGCAGGTTGGTTTTTTCTCTGCCGTGCAGGTTTTATTGCCAGGCTGCAGCAGGGAAGAGGCTCTGTGTGTTCCTTCCTTTTCTTGTTGTTTTTGTGGCATTTCTGTGTTTTTATCTCGGAATGAGCTGTGCAGGAGTCAGAGCCGGTGCTGTAACACGGCACTGCTGTGCCTGGCAGCAGTAACCAGGCATTCCCTGCAGTAAAATGTGCATTTATGGTGTGGAGTCCTTTGTTCCCCTCACCTGTGCAGCCGCCTCAGCATGGCTGGAAGGATAAGAGTGTTATTTACCGCATTCCCTGCAGTAAAATGTTCATTTATGCTGTGGAGTCCCTTGTTCCCCTCACCTGTGCAGCCGCCTCAGCATGGCTGGAAGGATAAGAGTGTTATTTACCGCATTCCCTGCAGTAAAATGTTCATTTATGCTGTGGAGTCCCTTGTTCCCCTCACCTGTGCAGCCGCCTCAGCATGGCTGGAAGGATAAGAGTGTTTTTTTCTGCATTCCCTGCAGTACGGTGGGCGCCTATGGTGTGGAAAGCTATGTTGCCCTCACCTGTGCAGCGGCCTCAGCGTGGCTGGAAGGATAAGAGTGTTATTTACTGCATTCCCTGCAGTAAAATGTGCATTTATGGTGTGGAGTGCTTTGTTGCCCTCACCTGTGCAGCAGCCTCAGCGTGGCTGGAAGGATAAGGGTGTTATTTTCAGGAATAATAATAATGATGATGATGATGATGATGATCCTGCTGGCATTGGAGTAGCTCCCAAGCAGCTGAGAGGCTGAATGGCAGAGTCAGAGTATTCCTGAGGCCTTGGTGCTCCTTCAGGATGGTGTGGATCTGTTACCCAGGCTGTGGGGAAGGGCTGGGGCAGGCAGGTGCATTCTCTGCTGCGCCAGAGCTTTTCTTTGTTTCCTTTTTGCCCGTGCAGAGGCAGCGTTGTGCTCTCGAGCTCCAGGCACCCATTTCCCCGTGTTTCTCCTTCTGTCCCGTCCTTTTTAATCTCATTTGCTTGCAAACCCTGCCCGCCCTGCCTTGGACCCTGCTCTGCAGCTTCGGGCTTCGCTGAGCTTCTGACCCTTTGTGGTGAATGTGCTGCTCCTGGAACCCCGAGCCATTTTAATTTACGAGATTAAATAAACCTTTGATTCTTATGTTTTCTGTATTTATGACCTAATTTTTTTTTATCTATTTTTCTCTCTCTCTTTCTCTCTCTCTCTCTCTTTCTTTCTTTTTTTCTTCCTCTCTTCCTTTCTTTCCCTCCCCTCTCCCTTTTCCCCCGACTCCTTTCCTATGTCTGTCATCCATGGTCACCTTGGATCTCACGGGAAACATCCACGCTTGCCACATGCACCAAATTTGTTTTTAAAACAACCATATTCCCCCCTCCTGGGAACCATTGTCTGGCACCTGCAGCGACCTTGGGAAGTCCATCAACGTCGTCCTCCTTTGTCTCATTGCTTCTTTCTGCAGTGACTCTGCTTTTGCTCTGTTAGAAACTTAAAAAAAAAAAAGAGTCAAATAAAGCAATATTTGCTTGGGAAGGCCTGGGTGCCACCAAGGTGTGAAAGGAGATAACTTTGCTTCAGAGGATCGTGTCAGTTCAGAGAAAAAAAAAAAAGAAACAAACACAGAACACTTTAAAAAATGTTTAATTTGAAAGAGTTGGTATTTTGTAACAAGGAAAAAAGGTTTAAGCTGAGGTTTTTCTCTTTAACAATTTTTTTGTTACTTGTAATGAATTTGCCCTTTTAAATGGATGTAAAGAAAGATTTTTTTGTGTTGTTTGCTTGCTGTTTTCATCAAAGGAAGGTGCAATGTTGAAAGCCTTTAAGATCCTGCTTTTTACTGATTTCTCTGCACATCTGGTGCTGATCTTGTGCAAAAGGAGGCCCCATCCACAAATCCAAACCCACAGACTGTAAAAAGAAAGAGAAGATTTGTCAGAGGCCATCCTGCTGATTGCCCAGCTGTCTCTGGGGGCTTTGCATGTGGATTCAAATGTCTGGAAGGTTTTCCTGCTGTGCTGCTCTGCCTATAAACATCTGCTGGGAATCACTCTGGGGCCTTGCTGCTTTTCCTTCTCCTGTGCTGGGGTCCCTGTCCCAGGGTGCAGATTCCTCCTGGCCCGCGGTGCAGCTGGCAGGGCACAGCCCACGGACACACAGATTTCCAGTGCTTCTCTAACACTCCCTGGATTTCCACTGCTCTGTCAGCACGGAGAGATCCCTTTTCTTGCTGTTCTAACAGAAAACCGTAGCTTGGATCGAGTTACCTGAGCAGCAGAATTACTGTACTGATCCTAAATAATATTCCTGGTTAACTGGGTGTGTGACAGGACTAATCCGTGTCTAAACTGGTGCAGTAGAACCATCTTTGTTACCAAATCCTGGGGATTTCCTTGAACAAACTGCAGATGAGTTTTTTCTTTGCTTCTTTAAAAAAAAACAGAACTCCCCACCCCCCCCCCAAAAAAAACCCCCACACCAAAAAAATCACAAAAAACCTGACACAACAACAACCCCAGTGAATTCTTTGTGACAGAAAACCCGTTGGGGTAGGAAATCCGTCCCCTGTGATGTTCTGCTAAAGTCAGGGATCTCTGCCTTGCTGAAGCGTGTGCAGAATGTCCCAAACCCTCTTGGCTGGGTGGGGTTCATCTCCCCGACAGAATTCCCACAGGGACAAACACGATCCTGCCCTCCCTCGTGTCTGACTCTGCCTGTTATGCTCTGCTGTGTTTCTGCAGACCTCGTCCTTCACGACTTGGGAACTTCTCTGTCTGAACTGTACATGAAAACTCGGTGCAGGTGTCACACACAAAAGCCTGTGGATTTCTTTTTCTTTTACAAAACCCCCTCATTTCCAGTGTTGTGGAGTGTAGACACTTTGTTAGAGCTTTGGAGTTTGCTGAAGTGCAGCAAAATAATCCTAATACTAAGAAATGGTCTGATTTCCCCTCTGACTGGATTAATGGAGTTCATTTGTAGACCTGGTATCAGCTTTTTGTGGGTTTCCCCTTATCCACAGAGGGAGGTCCCTGCCTGAAGCTGAGATGTTTCTCACCAAAATCACAGTTATTAAAATTTTCTTTCTAACATTGCCTGGTGTGGTGTGGAGAGAGAGAGAGAGAGAGAGAGAGAGAGCAGCACCTGTGGAGGTGGTTCTGTCCCAGGAGAGGGGGTTCAGGGCAGGGGAGGATTCTCTGTGGCAGAGCCCTGACAAGCAGCTGAGACATCATTTGTGTGGCTGAAATTAATCCCAAACTCAGCAGCAAACAGGAACCCAGCCAGCATGGAATAGACGCAGAAAGTGCTTTTTTCTGTTTGTAAAAAGCAGGAGCAAACTGGGTTTTTTGCCACTAATTTGTGCAGATTTGTAAGATGCCCGATAGCAGAGATTTCCTGGACCCCTGAGGTCTGACAGCCCATGGTCAGGGTTCCAGGCCTTGGTGTGAGTAAAATAAAACTTAAAAGGAGTTTGTAGAAAAGCCAGCTCAGAGAGGAGGCAGAGACTCAGAGCTGGAAGCAGAGGTGCCCAAACCTGCGGCTTTTCGTGCCACAGGCTCCTGCTGTTCCTGCGAGCGTGAGGAGCTGCAGGGCCTCGCAGGATCTGCGGGATTCCCGGCTTGTCAGAGCCCCTCCATCTTCTCAGAGTGGTTTGTCACAGCATTGCTTGGCTGCTTTGGTGGGCAGGAGGCTTTGGGAATGTCCTGCTCCACCTGGGGCAGCTGCAGGTGCCTGCATGTCTGAGGGTCTGTGGCATAAAAAGAAGGTTTTCTCGAAAAGGTTTTAAAAACGAGCTCTCCTGCCTCGCAGAGCTGCTGGAGTGGGAGGGGCAGCTGGGGCAGGGGTCTGCTTTACTCCAGGAAAGAGGATTTTGGTGTCACTCTTTGTGTTCAGCCTGGAGAGGAGAAGCTTTGGGGTGACCTAAATGCCCCTTCCAGGACCTGAAGGAGCTGATGGGAGAGGTGGAGAGGGATTATTTCCAAGGGAGCAAGGTACAGGACAAGGGGGAATGGCTTCAGACTGCCAGAGGACAGGGATAGATGGGATCTTGGCAAGGAATTCTTCCCTGTGGAGGTGGGGAGGGGCTGGGATGGAATTCCCAGAGAAGCTGTGGCTGCCCCTGGATCCTGGCAGTGCCCAAGGCCAGGCTGGACAGGGCTGGGAGCACCCTGGGATGGTGGGAGGTGTCCCTGGACATGGCAGGGGTGGCACTGGATGGGATTTAAGGTCCCTTCCACCCCAAAACATTCTGGGATTTTACGATACCCTGATATTCCCAAGTCAGTCACAGGGAAACAGCAGAGCTTGAAGGAGCAGAGCACTGAGGCCACAATCCAGCAGGAATTCCGTGCAGTTTTGGGAAATGCCCGTTGCCCTGTCCCGAGGGAAAGCTCCCCAGGCTGCTGGGTGCTCCTGGAAACAGGCACAGAGGGGGAAATCTGAATTTCTGTCGCTGGCAGAGCTGGTGACACCGGCAGAGAAGGGTCCTTTTCCCCACCATGAGCTGGGCAGTGTCTGAGGGAACAGCTCTGTAAAACCTCGTGCAAAGGAAACTTAAATGTGTGCAAATGAAAGGCTGGCATCCACTGAGAACAAAGAGCTTGTCTCCTGGGTTTTGTTTCTGGATGCACAGAATGGATTTTTGTTGGTTTTGTTCGTTCTTCTCTCTTTTGCCAAATCCTGTGGGACCTTTGAGATGCCTGGAGTCCCACCTGCTTCTCTCCATCCCTTTTTGTCTCTCTGCCTGAACATTCTCTAGCTGAGACCCCCTCTAGGAAGACACAGCTGAGCTCTCTCTGACAGGGCAGGTTTTGTACAGAGAGTAAAACTGCTGGGTGATTTTACTGTGCGCTGTAAAATGAGGGTGATTAGAAAAGCCAGTCTCGCAGGAAGCTCATTTTCCATTGGAAAACATAATTTGTAATTAATAAATTCTTCACTTCTTTAGAATTAAGGACTCCAGAAGTTCTTTAATGGTTTGTGTTTCCTTACTCAACCGGTGGAAATGTTATTCCTCTTAGTCCTGAGAATAGCAGAAGGGGGTTAATGGAAGGGTTGGATGTGGATCAGCTCAGAAATTTCCAGCGTCAATTTATTATGTTTATTTCATACACACAATGTGGGCAGCTGCTGCTCCACAGCCCATTTATTTATACGTTTCTTTTGTACGAAGAATTGTTTCAGGCCCCAGCAAATCCTTGAGGGATGTCTAAATATTAGTTTCGTTAAATACAACATAAATCCAGCTACAGGGTGGAGGGAATGGTTCTTGAAAGGATTTGTAGATCAATTTAATTTAATCAGATGGGACAGTCTGTGAAAAGAAGAATCCACTATGATTCCTGCATTTTATGGGAATAGTAAAATTCCTTTACAAGGAAAAAGAAAGGCAGCACCAAGAGCCTCCCGAGTTCATGGGGTCATGGAGGATTTTTATATTGTGTTTCCTTGATGCCAGTCCCTGGAAGGTTTGGAATTCATGCCGTGAGTTAGAATTTATGAAACCACAACTGATGGAAAAGGTTTGAAAGTTCCTGCAAATTGCAGGGCTCCCTCAGCAGCCTAGAAACCCAAATTGCAGGCAGTTCCCTTGGCCCAGTTTCGGTGTGTGAGGGGTAAAATCCCGGAACAGCAGAAGAGCGGGGACGTTCCTCTGCAGGCTTGCCCTGCTTCTCCCCACCTCCATCCTCCTCCTCCCGGGCCAGAGGAGCAGGGCAGGGTCGGGAGGGGAGGGAAGGGCAAGGAGGGGAGGTCGGTGCCTGCTCAGGGCTCTCCTTGGGTGTTTGGGGGGAACGGAGGGGGTCTGTGCCCGCCAGAGCAGGAATTTGGGGGGCCGACAGCTCCTGGAAAAGCTGGGGGGGAGAGGAAGCAAAGAGCAGGACTCTGGGGTGAGTGGAATTTTCCAGAAGGGGAAGATTCCGGCTCCCTGCAGCTCTGGAGGCACCCGGGAGCTCTGATCCTGTGATCCTGCCTGGGATGCTCCCCTTGGCTCGCCTTCAGGAGCCTGCCAGGAGCTCCTTCCCAGAACGGGGACGTGGAGGGGGAGCGTGACACTGCTCCAGGAGCTGACGTTAATTATGGAATAATCCACTCAAGGATCGTGGACACATTAAAAGAGGGAAAATCCGTGGCCTCCTCACTCCCTGCAGGCATCAGAGGGTGATTAATTCGTGTAATTATGCAGCTTGCTGGCAGGGGCTGGGCTGTGGGACAATGTGCTGCTGACGAGGGGCTGGACTCGTGATCCCGGTGTCAGTCAGGTGCCTCGGAGTGGCTTTTCTGTACTTTTCCTGTTGGCATCTGCATTCCTTGATCCATCTGAGGGTCACAAAATGAAACAACACTTCTCTGCCCCACGCTGAGGGTGTTCTGCCTCCTGTTTTTAAACAAAAAACGCGTGGCAGAGGGTGTGGCTCTGCCTGCAGCCCTGGGAAGGGTCTTTTCACCTGTCAAAGTCAACATAAATGGATAAAGCTGAGGGGATAAAGCTTTGCTGGGGGGTTGTGCAAAGGAAAGATTCCAAGGGTTTGGGGCTCCAGGGACTGGGATAGTGAGAGGCTGGGGAGCCATGAACACGTTCTGGAGAGCTGGGTCTCACCGGAGCTCCAGGGAGGGGTTTAACTCGGTTTCACCACCTCGGGGCTCACCAGCACTGAGCATCACCCAGTGATTTGCATCTCACCACGAAAAATCCTGCTACAGAGTCTGGGCTTTGCTTCCACTGCTCCTCGGGCCGGGCTTGGGCAGTGCCAGAGCCGCTCCAGACCTTCCTCTTGAGGAGGAGGAGGAGGAGGGAAGCCGGAGCCCTGCTGGGTGTGTGCGCAGCAGGAGGGGATTCTGCTGCTTGCTTGCCAGGCTTTATCCAAACAGGGATGGGAAAAGCCCCATCAGGTTCCTCTTTTCAGGCAGACTGTGTGTAGGACAAAGCACTGGTTGTTGCGCAGGGATGATACAGAGGGTGGGCTTCCTAAAAGCAGCTGAAGTGCAGCCAAATCCGAGCCCTAATGCCCCCAGCTTTTAACCCGAACGCCTTTTCTTCTTCTCTCCCTTGGTCTCTGAAGCCAGCACTAGCCCTACCTCGGGCCTGGGCACTGCTGCCATCATTGGCATCCTCGTGGTGGTCTTCGTGGCGCTGCTGGTGGCCGTGGATGTCACCTGCTACTTCCTGAACAAGTGCGGGCTGCTCATGTGCATCGCCGTCAACCTGTGCGGCAAATCCGGCCCGGGGGCCAAGGGCAAGGACATGGAGGAGGGGAAAGCGGCCTTCTCGTGAGTACTGCCCCTGAACCCCTCCCTCTGTGCCCGGCTCACGGACAGGGAGCTGCCTCAGGGGGCTGCGGGTCCCTCATCTCTGTGGGGAGGGGGCTGGGGTTTCGCTTTGTGCTTCCAGGAAGGTGTTTCTGGAGTTGTTCCTCTGGTTTTTGTCTCGTTCCTGTTGGTAGCTATTAAATAGGTGGTCCCAGTGCTGGACACCCCGGTGCTGGACACCCCCGTGCTGGACACCCCGGCGCTGGACACCCCAGTGCCGGACCCCCCGGTGCTGGACTCCTCGGTGTTGGACGCCCCGGTGCTGGTCGCCCCAGTGCTGGACCCTCCCGTGCTGGACACCCCGGCGCTGGACACCCCAGTGCCGGACCCCCCGGTGCTGGACTCCTCGGTGTTGGACGCCCCGGTGCTGGTCGCCCCAGTGCTGGACCCTCCCGTGCTGGACACCCCGGCGCTGGACACCCCAGTGCCGGACCCCCCGGTGCTGGACTCCTCGGTGTTGGACGCCCCGGTGCTGGTCGCCCCAGTGCTGGACCCTCCCGTGCTGGACACCCCGGCGCTGGACACCCCAGTGCCGGACCCCCCGGTGCTGGACTCCTCGGTGTTGGACGCCCCGGTGCTGGTCGCCCCAGTGCTGGACCCTCCCGTGCTGGACACCCCGGCGCTGGACACCCCAGTGCCGGACCCCCCGGTGCTGGACTCCTCGGTGTTGGACGCCCCGGTGCTGGTCGCCCCAGTGCTGGACCCTCCCGTGCTGGACACCCCGGCGCTGCACACCCCGATCCTGTACACCCTGGTTGTGGTCAGCCCAGTGCTGGACAGCCCAGTGCTGGACACCACCCCGGAGCTGCGTGCTGGGGAGAACGTGGAAGGAGGAGTGACCCCGGGGAGCGCTCCCCGCTCAGCCCCGTGTCTGTCTCTCACTGAGGGCGTTTGCAGGCTGTCTTTGCAGGAGGAGCCCATCACTCCCCATGCCATTCCCTCGTTACAGGAAGGATGAGTCCAAGGAGCCCATCGTGGAGGTGCGGACGGAGGAGGAGAGGACCCCCAACCACGATGGGGGGAAGCACACGGAGCCCAACGAGACCACCCCGCTGACAGAGCCAGAGTATGTGGCCTTAGCCAGCCGTAGCACAGGGTCACTGCATTGCCCTCAGCTGCCCTAATCCCTCAGGAACACAAGTTAGGGCAGGAAGAGAGGAAGAAAGGTAAAATCTCCACATGCCAGTGAGGAAGTGCCTCCTCTGAAGCTTCAGTGATTCCTGTTTCCAGCACTGGAAGGGAAAGGGGAAGGAAGCAGTGTTTCCTGAAAGGCTCTGCCCAGTGTGGAGATCCAGCACTGTCCAGGGTCACTGCAAAGGATCCAGAGCAAAATCAGCCCCAGCTGGCAGCGAGGCCTGCGTGAGCCCTGCCCCAGCAGTGCTGGGTGAGAGCCTGAACCCGTGGGGAGAGATCCTCCCCAGGAGCTGGGCCCTGGATGTGGGGTCATGGCGAGGCTGAGCCTTCTGAGGGAGAATTGAGAGTTGACCTGGGGCCTGAGACTGCATTAATGTGCGTGTGAGAAAAGGAATTTGGGTTTGATGGGGGCTCTGCAGGCCTTCACATGAACCTGCAGCAGAAGGACAGGACAAGGTGAGGGCTTGGATTCGGGGTCCCACGCTGGGACTGCGTTGGTGACAGGTGGCACGGGGCTGCAGGCTCACGGGTTGGCAGAGAGCTGCCTGGTGAGGTCAGGGGCGAGAGGCTGAGGCAAGTTCTAGGCGAGGAGAGAAGAGTCTCTGCAAGCTGGCAGGATCCCATTTGCCTCAGCCCAAACCCTGCACGTGAGCAAGCCATTCCTGCAGGTCATGTCCTCTTGGCTTTTTTCTCTTCCTGATTATCCTCAGCCATCCCGGCCTTGCTCCCTTTGCATGTCTGACCTCTGGAAGTCTCTGCTCCTGAGTCCCTCTCCATGTCACGTGTGTGTGTTGTCCTCACTCTCCCTCTCTCCCCCCTCTCCCTGCTGTCGTTTCGGGGCTTCATCGTCTCTCTCTCTCTCTCTCTCTCCTCTCTCTCTCATCCCCGTGTCCCCCTCGCAGGCACCCCGCCGACACCGCGGCCACCGTGGAGGACATGCTGCCTTCTGTCACCACGGGCACCACTAACTCTGACACTATCACTGAAACCTTTGCCACTGCCCAGAACAGCCCCACCAGCGAGACCACCACGCTGACCTCCAGCATTGCCCCGCCGGCCGCGGCCGTTCCCGACGCCAACGCCGCGGGCCCCGGCCAGGCCACCCCGGCCAAAGGCGCGGCCGCCGCCTCGGCGTCGTCGCCGCCGCCCTCCTCCACCCCCAAAGTGGCCCCTCTTGTTGATCTCAGCGACACCCCCAGCTCTGCTCCGGCCACCAGTAATCTGTCTTCAAGTGTCCTGCCGGGGCAGGCCGTGCTCAGCCCCAGCACCGCGGCGGCCAGCGCGGCCGACGCCGCCAAAGCCGGGAACAAGCCGGCCGCCCCCAGCCCTGCCAACCTCACGAGCGCTCCGGCTCCCTCGGAGCCCAAGCAGGAGGTGGCCAAGAGCCCCGAGAAGGAGCCTGTGCAGCCCAGCACGGTGAAGAGCCCAGCAGAGACCCCCAAGAACCCGAGCAACGTGAAGAGCGAGGCTGCCTCGGGCAGCGCCGCCAACCCCTCGCAGAACGAGGACTTTAAAATGGACGAAGGGACCTTCAAGCCACCAGACATTGATCTTGCAAAGGATGTTTTTGCAGCTCTTGGCACTGCTACTCCTCCTGCTGCCAGCGTGGCTGGTGGGCAAGCCCCCGAGCCCGCTGCTGCCGCTGCAGACAGCTCTGCCCCTGCAAAGACCGAGTACGGCCGCCTTTACTCTTGTGTTGGTTGTGTGCTGTGTCCCTCGTGCCCTGGTGCTCGTGCTGTGTCCTCTGTTGGGTGTTCTCTTGACTAATCTCACTGTTTCTTTAGCCAGCTAACTCACCTGAGAGCCCACGGGGCTTGGCTTCAAAGGTGCCAGGAGGAGAGCAGGAGTGGGCTGTGCCGGGGAGGCAGAGGAAGGAAGGCTGGGGGTTTATCAGAAATGTGTTGTTCTTCAGGCTTTCGTGCAGCTTTGTCTGTCCTGGGTTGTTATTTCGTAAAGGAGATCAGAAATAGCCCAGTTTGGTGTAAAAGGAGGAGGTTTCCTCAGAGTGCTGAGGTCCTGCAGGTCAATGAGCCCAGATCCCACCTCCTGGCAGGTCAGAGGAGCTTAGGACTCAGAGTCAGGCTGGGCAGCACCCAGTGCCCTGTGCCAGGCTGACGGCTTGGGAAGCTCTGGATTTGTCCCCGGGTCCAGGAGGCTGGGGCAGCGTGAGCCTGGCTGAGGGGGAGCGCCCTGAGTGGGGCAGGAGAGAGGGGACGGCGCCCGGGCGCTGGGGAGGGTCCCGGCTGTGCTGCAGGTGCTGGGCTCTGGCTGGGCTGGCAGCTGTCACCTCTCAGGGTGGTCACCTCCCTCACACGTGTGAAAATGTCTGTGACAGAATTCCTGTCTTCCGTGTTCCCTTTTCTCCAGCATCCTGGGGATTTCAGGGGTGGTTTCCTGTAGGAACACAAAGAAAGGGATTTCTGCTACATTATCGGGCAGGGAGTTTGGGTGCTAAAGCCAAATCCTTCTGTGGCTGTGTGAGGTTTCCCTGCTGCTCCCTTTTGCACCCCTGCAGCTGAGCCCCGAGCCAGCCCAGGGCAGGAGAAGCCAAAAAAAAGGCCAATCTAGAACTAAAAGAACCAGAGTGGGGGAGCCGAGCTTGGTTCTCCTTGTTCGTGCATCAGCAGATGCTGGTCCTGCTCTCCCAAAGCCATTTGTTTCCAGACAAAGCCTCTTTCCCTGGGGGTAGCTCGGCCCCAGCCCGTGCCTCCGTGCCTCTAAACTGTGCCCTTCTGGTGCTTCTCCCCAGGAAAATGCCAGCAGAGGACAAAGGCGCCGTGCAGGACAGGAAGAGCCCTCCCGCAGAAGTGAAGACGGTGCCCAACGAAGCCACACAAACAAACGAGAACGAGAGCAAAGCATGATCAGCACCGGCAGAGGGGACGGCAGAAACCTTCACCCGAGCATTGAAATCACAGCCCACACACCCATCTCATTCCTCTAGTGTCTGTTGCCTTTTTTTAAAAAAGAAAAACAAACAAACAAACCAGAAAATGCATAAATGAGGGAGGGAGGGAGGGAATGTCTCTTTTTTCCTTTTCTTTTTTTTTTTTCTCTTCTTCCCTTTTTTTTTTTTGGGTTTTTTTGATTTCTATTTTTCGATTTCTTTGAGATTTCTAGAGAGGTTCTATTCGTTGTGCACTTGCTTTTAAAAAGTAAAACATGTTAAAAACAGGGTTAAACCCGTCACCAAATCAGGGCTCAGCCGGCCCTGTGTATATTCAAACAAGCAGAAATTGCAACACTGGTTGCAGTGCGGTTGGGAAGCTCAGAATCAAGTAGTCCTAGACACAAAAAGAAACACAAAAAAAAAGACAAAAAAAAATGAAAAGAGACCCTGTTGTTTCCTTTGTTAGTATAGCAGAGATAACCACTGTGCTGCTGGGCACAGCTGGTGCTTAAAGAACAAAGTCCACAATTTATTTTTATACTTTTCAGTCGAGTTTGAAATATGTAAAGCCTCATAAATAAGTTATAATTTCTGTTCACCTTGTATCTGGTCAGTATGCAAAGTGTCTCGAGCTCTTTGTGACTGAATCCTGCTCGCCACGTTAGACCTTTATTTGGGGTTTATTATTACCTGGTTTTTAGGAAGAATGCCAAAATTGCAGCTTCGGGGGATGTATTTCAATTTGCAGTATTCAGACTCTACATTTCTTTTTAAATTTTGCGTTCCATTTTTTTCGTTTTGTTTTGCCAACTTTGGTTCTTTCCAGTGTTTACAACTGCCAGATATTTTTTTAACTTTTGTTGTGTTGAAATGGATGTGTAAAATAGCTGCCTTTTTTTTTCTTTCTCTTTTTGGTTTTTCAGTAAATCCAGTCCTGTAGACACTAGGGTAGCAGCATGCTTGCTTTGCGAAGGGAGACATTTTCAACCATGGATGTTTACAGTAGTCGTTTCCCCTTTTCTCTTTTCTTAATTATTGTTATTATTATTATTATTGTTATTATTATTATTATTATTTCTTACTGGAGTAAGAAGAAGAGCGATGCTGGAGTTCGGTTTGGGGGTTTTTTTGGGGGGTGGGGGTGTTCAAACCCTTTGCCACCAGTCAAGGGCTTTATCCAGCAATCCCCAAATCCGCTTGGGAGGAGGGAGTTGCTGGAGAAAATCCTTCTGTGCTTAAATTTAGTTTGAAATTTAAGGTCCTCGCTGGACCTGGGCCTGACTGCATAAGAGAAATATCATCTCTGCTTTTTTAGGACATTCTCCCCTTTCCTTCACGGAACCCTCCCGGAGCTCTGAGGAGCACAAGGGAGGTTGGACAGTTTGGGCTGGTCTGGGCTCAGGTGTGTGACCAAATCCATCCCTCCTGATCATGGCAGAAAATCCCAATTTCAGGAAATAACAGTTGCAGAAAATCTCAGTTGCAGAAAAATCTCAATTTCAGAAAATCCCAATTTCAGCAAATACCAATTTCAGTAAATTCCAATTTCAGCAAATACCAATTTCAGTAAATATCAATTTCCGTAAATACCAATTTCAGAAAATCCCAATTTCAGTAAATATCAATTCCAGTAAATATCAATTTCAGAAAATCCCAATTTCAGCAAATCCCAATTTCAGTAAATACCAATTTCAGAAAATACCAATTTCAGCAAATCTCAGTTTCAGAAAATCCCAATTTTCAGAAAATCCCAATTTCAGTAATCACCAATTTTCAGTAAATTCCAATTTCAGCAAATTCCAGTTTCAGTAAATACCAATTTCCGTAAATACCAATTTTCAGAAAATACCAATTTCAGAAAATACCAATATCAGTAAATACCAATTTCTGTAAATACCAATTTCAGAAAATACCAATTTCAGTAAATAGCAATTTTCAGAAAATACCAATTTCAGTAAATACCATGTCCATCCGACCCTAAAAAAAAGCCAAAAGCAAGGATTTTTTTCCCCAGAGGTGCTGGGCAGATTCCAGACCCTTCCTGCAGGCCCAGCTCCAGCAGGTGATCCTTGGGGTACCCCCTGGTCCGTGCCATCTCCGGCGTGTGCCAGGGCTGTGCCCTGCAGGAGCCAGCCCTGGTGCCAGGGATGTGCCCTGGCATCCTGCAGAGCTGGGCACGGGCTGAGGCAGCACCTGCCGTAAATTAGGGGTGGGAGAGCTGATTTATGGGATTTATCATTAGGAATCCTGGAGCAGCACTGAGACTTGGGGGTAGGAGAGCTGATTTATGGGATTTATCATTAGGAATCCTGGAGCAGCACTGAGACTTGGGGGTAGGAGAGCTGATTTATGGGATTTATCATTAGGAATCCTGGAGCAGCACTGAGACTTGGGGGTAGGAGAGCTGATTTATGGGATTTATCATTAGGAATCCTGGAGCAGCACTGAGACTTGGGGGTAGGAGAGCTGATTTATGGGATTTATCATTAGGAATCCTGGAGCAGCACTGAGACTTGGGGGTAGGAGAGCTGATTTATGGGATTTATCATTAGGAATCCTGGAGCAGCACTGAGACTTGGGGGTAGGAGAGCTGATTTATGGGATTTATCGTCAGGAATCGTGGAGCAACACTGAGATTTGGGAGTGAACAGGAGCTTTGAGCAGAAGGAAGGCAGAGGAGCGCAGGGAGAGACCAGCCCATTGTATAGAGATGTTCCTCCTGTTGGGGTTTTGGGTTTTATTTCCTTTTTTTTTTTTTTAATTTTATTTTATTTTCCCTTTTGTTTTCTTTTTTTTTTTTGATTCTACTTTAGATCTGCAAGCTTGTGCACTGTGGGTGCGTGACTATTTTAGTGTGAACCGTGTTTTTTGTCATAGTATTGAAATAATAAAAGCTTCAACATAGTTTGGATGTGGAAGGTGTAGCGCTAGTTCAGATTTGAGAAACAAAAAAAAATAAATATTCAGGAATTAATCTAAAAAAAACAAAGAGAAAGAGAACAACTGTTACAAAGAGCAGAAGCCTTTAAATGAGAAAAGCAACCCGAGCTGACTCTGGCGTTCCCAGAAGGATGAGGGGGGTGTGGAGGCTGTGTCCATGTATTCCTTGGGAATATGCAGTCTGTTCCAGTGGCATCACACCATTTCCAGCTGTGAAAAACAATGGTCTTGTCATTTGCTAAGTGTGGGGTTTCTTGCATTTTGTTTTCCTCAGCTCCTGGGGTGCACGGGGAGGGCGATGGAGGCGCAGGCAGAGGCTCCCCTGCCCGCCCTGGGCAGATTTTGGGGCAGATTTTGAGGCCTCGCCACCAAGGCTGGCGTCAAACCCAGCCCTTGCATGACCCATGCCAGCGGTGCCACGCAGCTCTGGGGCAGCTGGGCTCCTGGTGCCAAGGATTCCTCTCTTTCCCCAGAGAAGCGAATCCATTTTCCTGCAGCCGGGCAGTGCTGGGGCCGCAGCGGTGCCCCCGTCCCCCTGGGTGAGCCGGGTCTGGCCCTTGGTGGGCCCTGGGCGCCCGCAGCCCCGCGCGGGCCCCGCGGGGGCCGCAGCGGTGCCCCCGTCCCCCTGGGTGAGCCGGGTCTGGCCCTTGGTGGGCCCTGGGCGCCCGCAGCCCCGCGCGGGCCCCGCGGGGGCCGCAGCGGTGCCCCCGTCCCCCTGGGTGAGCCGGGTCTGGCCCTTGGTGGGCCCTGGGCGCCCGCAGCCCCGCGCGGGCCCCGCGGGGGCCGCAGCGGTGCCCCCGTCCCCCTGGGTGAGCCGGGTCTGGCCCTTGGTGGGCCCTGGGCGCCCGCAGCCCCGCGCGGGCCCCGCGGGGGCCGCAGCGGTGCCCCCGTCCCCCTGGGTGAGCCGGGTCTGGCCCTTGGTGGGCCCTGGGCGCCCGCAGCCCCGCGCGGGCCCCGCGGGGGCCGCAGCGGTGCCCCCGTCCCCCTGGGTGAGCCGGGTCTGGCCCTTGGTGGGCCCTGGGCGCCCGCAGCCCCGCGCGGGCCCCGCGGGGGCCGCAGCGGTGCCCCCGTCCCCCTGGGTGATCAGGGGGTGGCGCTTGGGGGCAGCAGCGGTGCCCCGGTCCCCGCGGGGGAGCAGGGTCCGGCCCTTGGTGTCCCCTGTGCGTGCTGTGACCCCCGAAGGCCCGGCAGCTGGTGGGGAACAGCGTTCCCAAAAAGGCCCAGGGACACCCAGCAGCACCTGCCGGGTGGGAGCTGGGGGAGCTGCCCCGCCTGGATTGGCATTTTTGTCCCAAAATGTCACCAGCTCAGAGCCCAGCACCCAGTGACAGTCCGGGCGTGGCACTGGCCGGGCTTTAAGGTCCCTTCCATCCCAAAGCTCTGGTTCGGGGGGGATGGAGCGAGCACCACTCCGAGGCAGGAGGGACCCCTGGGCCCTGTCCAGCAGCTCCTTCAGTGCTCCCATGACCCCTCCCCGCACCCGTGGTGGCTTTGCACCGCCCTTAACGGCGAATAATTCAATTTAACTTCCCAGTACCCAGACAGCTGCGGCCTCACGGCTTTGATCTGCCCCCCGGGAGGGACCAGCCTGGGTTGGTGGCACTGCCATGGCTGCTCCAGGGCTGGCGGCACTGCCATGGCTGCTCCAGGGCTGGTGGCACTGTCCTTGGGGTTGGTGGCACTGTCCCTGGGGTTGGTGGCACTGCCATGGCTGCTCCAGGGCTGGCGGCCCTGTCCCTGGGGCTGGTGGGCCTGTCCCTGGGGTTGGTGGCACGGCCATGGCTGCTCCAGGGCTGGCGGCACTGTCCCTGGGGCTGGTGGCACTGCCATCGCTGCTCCAGGGCTGGTGGCACTGCTCTGACTGCTCCATGCGTCCATCCCCGGGGTTGGTGGCACTGCCTTGGCTGCTCCAGGGTTGGTGGCACTGTCTCAGCACCATGTGTCTATCCCTGGGGTTGGTGGCACTGCCTTGGCTGCTCCAGGGTTGGTGGCACTGTCTCAGCACCATGTGTCTATCGCTGGGGTTGGTGGCACTGCCATGGCTGCTCCAGGGCTGGTGGCACTGCCATGGCTGCTCCGTGTGTCCATCCCTGGGGTTGGTGGCACTGCCATGGCGGCTCGAGGGCTGGCGGCACTGCCATGGCTGCTCCAGGGCAGGTGGCACTGCTGTGACGCCTCCGTGTCTCCATCCCTGCGGCTGGTGGCACTGCCATGACTCCATGTCTCCATCCCTCGGGTTGGTGGCACTGCCATGGCGGCTCGAGGGCTGGCGGCACTGCCATGGCTGCTCCAGGGCAGGTGGCACTGCTGTGACGCCTCCGTGTCTCCATCCCTGCGGCTGGTGGCACTGCCATGGCTGCTCAAGGACTGGTGGCACTGCCATGACTCCATGTCTCCATCCCTGGGGTTGGTGGCAGTGCCTTGGCTCTGTGTGTCCATCCCCAGGGCGGGTGGCACTGCCATGGCTCTGTGTCTCCATCCCTGGGGTTGGTGGCACTGCCATGTGTCTGAGTGTCCATCCCCAGGGCTGGTGGCACTGCCACGGCTCTGTCTCCATGCCCAGGGTGGGTGGCAGTGCCACGGCTGTTCCATGTCTCCATGCCCGGGGCGGGTGGCACTGCCTGGCTGCCCCGCGTGCCCGTCCCCAGCGTCACCAGGCGCGGTGCCATCTCGTGCTGCACCATTCGTACAGGTGACAATAGTGCATCCCGCCCGGCAGCTTCCAGAGTGGAGTTTTCTTTTCCCACTTTTCTCTGGAGCTTTCCAGCCCCACGTTTTTCACCACCAGGCTGTTTTGGTAGTTGTTCTCAGCTCCTCCATGGCCATCCTTCCCCAGCATTCCCTACTTTTGGGGGCCTTCTATCTTGTTAAAAAAAGAAAAAAACAAAAAATCTTTTTACCGAGTGAAACATCGACTCCACCTTTATCCCCATTCTCACTGGTGTAAATACTGATACTAACTGAGGATTTTGACTTTGCATTCTGTCAGAATACTGTGTTCAAATAAAAATTACAAAAAAAAAAAAAAAAAAAAAAAAAAAAAAAAAAAAAAAGCTGATGCCTGCAGTCTGCCCTTCTTTAGCTGCTCTGCCAGGGCCAGCCCCTGGTCCTGCTGCCTCATCCCAACCGAGTGTCACTAAAAGCACTTTAAAGTTTATTTCTTTGTCCCACTGTATTTATTTACTTATTTCCTGAGATAACCAGCACAAAAATGCGGTTTCACAGCTGCTGTGAAGCTTTTTCCCCCCACAAAAAAGGCACTTTTCTGTTGCCTGGCTGTGGAAAGTGTGAGTGGAGTGTTGGGTTTAACAGGTGTCCTCTTCCCAGCCTGAATTGGGAGCCCAAATTTCATTAATGAGGGTTGAATGTCATTAATTTATTCAGTTAATTCATTAAAATTCTTGATCTTTTTTCTAAATTTTAGCTAAAAATTGTCCAAATGGCCAACTTTAATTTTTTTTTTAGTCTGGGGATTGCAGGGCGGGGAGGGGAGGGTTGTCTTACCTTCACAAATTCTGGCAAAGCAGAGTTGATTGTCACACACAAGTTTCCATTTAGCTGAAAAAGAGCTCTTTTAGTCACTACCCCACCCTTTGATGGAAAAAACGCCACCTGCTTTCAAGGGGGAAACATCAGCTGGGCCAAGTCCCTGGCTGGGGTGGAAGGGGAGGCTCTGGGGTCGCCCTTTCTGGGGGCAGGGATGCCCGAATCCCCCCAGTCCCTGTGCACCGTGCCAGCTGGATGGAACCTGTGCCCCGCCTTTGCCTGGTCCCGGCTGCACCCCCTCGGCCTGGAGGAGCCCAGGGATTCCTCCCTCTCCTCCCAGAGAACTGAAAAGGGATTTTCCTGCCCCTGGAGCTGGGCTGCTGCTCAGTGGCAAAGCCACTGACAAATCCTTTATTAGATCTTTGTTTCTTCAGCCGTTTTCTCGACCCTCAGACCTTTTAATTTCCGTTTAATTTTAATTTTCCCTCGTCTCTCCCTCTGTTAAGGCCATGGCACCCGACTGGCAGTGTCACCTTGGCTGAGTGTGGCTTCTTTTCCCCCGGGCTGAATTTGGGGTAAGTCTGAGCGGGGCTGGGGGGCTGGAGGGAGGTGGAGGGAGATTTTTGTGCTGCCTCTTTCTCTCATCCCTTCTAGAAATTAAAATCAGCTGGCCTTCTCTCAGGTATCAGTACATGAGTATCGTGCTCGTGCTTCAGAGCATCACTTTAAGTGCTTTTTGAAGTATTCAGAGACTAAAGGTGTCTCTCCCCTCTGCACATGTGCTGCATGGTGTGACTTTATTCCCCAGGTTCGGTGGGATTACAAATAAAACCCAAATTCCTGAGCATCCCAGTGCCCCAGCTGCGGCCTCGTGGGTGTTTTAAACTGGACACTGGACTGGGAACAGCTTCATTAGAAGGAAAAACCCCTTAGGGATGGAGGGCGGTGTGGGCAGAGCCGATGGCAGCGAGGGGAGGGAAGGGAATTGTTTGGGTTTGGTGCCTGAGGGGGCGAAGGGAATATCCTGGCTGTTCCTGCAGCCAAGGGAGCGGCCGGGAGCGGCAGGGATGGATTCTGGCTGCCCGTGGAGCTCAGCACCTCTCCGGCACTGCGATTCCATCTCCCAGGGGGTGAGGTGGGATGTGGACGCGGAGGCAGATGGAGGTGGCCGCGGTGTCAGCTCCCAGTGAGGTCTCCACCGTGACCGCCCGCAGCCCCAGGGT
Organism: Callaeas wilsoni; assembly: GCA_013398955.1. Taxonomy (NCBI): domain Eukaryota; kingdom Metazoa; phylum Chordata; class Aves; order Passeriformes; family Callaeidae; genus Callaeas; species Callaeas wilsoni. The sequence goes on along the minus strand of VWPU01000341.1, from coordinate 20,466 downwards.
GCCCTGTCCCTGTGCTGCCGGGAGCCCTGCGCGGGGCAGGGGACGTGCAGGGAATGGCAGTCCCTGGCAGCGCTGCTCCGCGGTGCTCTGGCTCCCTGCGGTGGCCGACGGCTTCCATCGCCGCCGCCTCCCGGAGATCGGGAAAGCCGCAGCCTTTCGGGGAGATCTTAAAACAAAAATAATCCGGGTCTGGCGTAAAAATCAGGACAAACTTCAGGCTGGACAGCAGCAGGAATGTCTCCGTGGAAAGGGTGGTCAGACCCTGCGCAGGGAGGTTTGGACTCCACCCCTGGAGGTGTCGGGGGAGGCCTGGACGTGGCGCTCAGGGCTCAGGGCAGGTGACAGGTGGGGATGGGTGACAGGGTGGGCTCGGCGGTGCCGGAGCTCCTCTCCAGCCGGGATCATCCCGGGACTCTGGGCCGGGAGCCCGCGCGCGGTACCTGCCGGTTTCCCGCCAAATTGCGTGTTCGTTTGTATAACCCCGCCCATATAATTTGCATACAACGGCATCTTTATCTGCATAACCACGCCTCTTTATTTGCATCTCCACGCCCACCCGCGGGCGCCGCGTCGGGCGCGTTCCCCCGGCAACGGCGCCGCGGGTTCGAGGCCGGGCCCCGGCAGGTCCCGGTGTCCCCGACTGTCCCCTCGCTGTCCCGCGGTGTCCCCTCGCTGTCCCCCGCTGTCCCCCGGCCATGCTGCGCGACGAGGACACCGAGGCGGATTTCCAGCGCTTCCTGCGCCGCGTGGACGATGTCAGTGAGTGTCCGGAGGGGCCCGGCGGCCGCGGCGGCTCCGCCCGGGGAACAGCGAAGGGAAAGGGAGGGATGGGGAAAAGGGACGGCTGGGAGAAAGGGAGGGATGGGGAAAAGGAAGGGATGGGGAAAAGGGAGGGTTGGGGGAAAGGGAGGG